>CAOKZL010003574.1:0-85073 GCA_948472985.1 Iguana delicatissima
GCTTTCATATTTCATTTAGGGCCAGATTACTGATAACAATAAGGTCATTGTGATATGACACTATATCTATAAAACTCCTTTCCTGGAGAAACCCGTCAATATCCTTGCCATGTGCTTTTAAATGTCTTGGAAATATTTTCTTTACTTATTTTGGCAGGTTTTAAATTATTCATTTTTAATAGAGCTTTTTACTGTACTTTGTTTTTAGGCTATGTTATTTTTACAGTTTTTTATTTTTTAATTTTTTAATAGTGTTATCCATAAAGAATTTTATTTTTTTTAAAGGTGAAGACTATTTTAAAAATATAAATAAATTATCTCCCACTGTCTCTCTAAGTTATCTTCTGAATGTGTCATTTTGTGGTAAGATTGGACAAAACCTGCATTAGGAAAACCTACTGACTAAACGAACTGTTCCTGGAATTGATACATATTGGGTTTTGGTGCAAGAGGATATATACAAAACAAGGTCTACCACTGGAATGTGAAGGAAAGAAAGGCACCTCTATGACATATTTTCCAATTAGAAAATTAAGCCATGAGTTTACCAGACACAAATGCAAAGTCTACCAAGTATAGGGAATGAGTGAAAGATTCTCTCTGAATTCATTGCTGTTAATAGTCTAGATTAACCATAATAGTAATTGATGAAAAAATTGCACTTTTTTTGGAGTCTAATATATTTAAGTTTTGTGTGGAACAGTGAATTCATACTTTACAGAATGATGCAAGTATAGAGTCATTTCTTTTTCTTTTACATGCTCTTGCCTATATCCAAAAATGTTTCACTTCATCTTGTGCAAAGCAAGGCACTGACTAATGCCTATTATAGTGAAGCATGTACATGGCTGACCACTTCATTTTGACCTATGACAAGTGCAGTGCTAAACGAAATCTCAGGCTTCAGCTGAACATTGAGGCTGGAGAAGTCTGGGAGTTCATCCCCTCTCTTCAGAGAAAGCCTTGGTCTACATGATGCACTCACAATCACGCGACGCTCCAGAGTCTGGCAGGTGCCACTCGTGCACTTTGTCATTTTCGGCTTTGAGCCAAAAATGGTGTGTGATCACACATCGTTCCGGGGCCCTGCACGCACTTACCTTGTGTGTGGAGCTCCAGAGCCGCGGCGTTTGCGCTTCCTGCTGTAGCGCAGCCTGGGAAACTCCCAGGCTGCACTACATAAGGAAGAGGCAGGGCTCTCGCGTGAGCGGGTGGCAGCTGTGGAGCCGAAGGAACAGGGACGCAAGAGCCTCTCACTGAGGCTGCTCACGCGATCCCTGCACCCTAGCTCTGTGAAAAGGTGCATTGCGGAAAGGGCCTCAGTATATGTGTTCGCTTCGGCAGCACATATACTATAATTGGAACGATACAGAGAAGATTAGCATGGCCCCTGCACAAAGATAGCATGCAAAAATCACAACTTTAGCAGTATGCCTGTAAAAGCTCTACCAGTTGCATCCACTGAAAAGGCTGCCTCAGGTTCACATTTTTGATGTACAGTGAGGGATGTAAATGCTTGCACAAATACCCTTTGTACCCATAAAAAAGGCCTTGACACTCTGCATTAAAATGGGTATTTTCCTCTTATCAATTACTTTCTCATGAATTTCAGTGGGGCTTCCATATGGACATAAGAGCTCTGTTGAATAAAACCTAAGATATAGATGTGCCTAGCATTTAGTCCAAGCAGTTATCAACCAAGTGCCTGTGGAAAACCCACAAGCAAGACATGCAAATAATACAATTTTTCCACATGGTACCTTCAATACTAGTATTCATTGAGAGCTTTACCCTTTCCCCATAAATTGGTATAACCCCCTTTGAATGTCATCCAAGTTGCCATATTATGTCCTGAAGTACAGTATCCCATCGTTCAACTGTATGAAGAAGTATTTCTTTTTTGTCTAGTATCTCCCACCACTTAGCTTCCTTGAGTAATACCTGTTTTTTTGCTAGAGGAAAAGGTCTTCATTACCCACTTCCACCTAATCCTCTAGTGTCCCACTTTGTCAGCCCCTTTTAAAATGTCCCAGTTTCTCTCTTCTCCTTCCACTTTCCTTCTTTGTCCTTACTTCACTTCAAGGCTGAAAACTCAGTTTAGAGTTAACTCAGCAAGAGGAAGAGGAGAGGAAAGAACTGAGTCTTGCCCTTCACAAAAGGGTCATTTAGGGTTTTTTTGTTCTTTTTTCAGATGCTCCTAAAGACAATACATAAATTACAAGATTTCTCACCTTTAAAGAATAATTTTGTGTCTTCTTTCTCATAAATAATTTTTGTCCTCTTGTTGACTGGCCACACCCTTTCCACCACACACTTATGTTGCTCAGCTACACATGTCCCAGTTTTCATCTGGGAAATGTTAGAGGGTATGTTATTTTAATCCAAACGTAATGTTATTACCACCAAGTGGTAACTATCTCTTAAAACAATACCCATTGAGGAAACTTGCGGTTCAAAATTCTGCAATAAAAAACGACTTCAAAGATGCTTTTCGGTCACCCTCTTCTTAGTGCTAGCCCTGAATTCATTAAAATGTTGCCTTGTAAATTTAACACACCAGCCTAATGTACACATTGAGGCCTTGTCTTGAATGCATTGAGTCTCATGCAATAAGGCAGGCTCTTTTCCTAACACCCAGCCTCATACACTCTCTTTCTCGGCTGAAAGAGAGATGAGAAACAAGACCTCGCCTCTTTTTCAAGGTAGCACATCCTGATAGGAGAGCTTGCCTTTGATTACTGAGGTAGGTCTACCCATACCTGGGTGGAGTACTCAATAAACTGTTTACATTAAGAGCCCTTTGTTACAGGTTTTAAATCTTCAAGGCTGCCAGTTTTCTGAGGCCAAGCCTGCCAGCTGGCAGACAGAGTGGTGCTTGTGCTCCAGTTGATTGAGGTAATTAACAGCATAAACTGTCAGAAGGTGACAGCAGGCAGAAAGTTCCTGCCCTGGGGTCACAGCTGGACTCCGCCAACTTGCTCCCTGATTTACCAGTAAAACTAATAATGGAGGGAATATTGCTATTAAATTATTCGACCAGCGAGGCAAAAGCTAACATTTCTCATTTCTATCCAAAGGTAATTAGAAGAAAAACACAGGGTAATATTATGTAACAAGGGTAGCACATTTAAGCTCCCTCCGAGGGAGCCTTCTGAGGACGAAGAATAAGCTTTGTTTCTGATAGATTATTTAATGTATATGTCATCTCAGATATACCAGAATATGGGAACTTGTTAATTCTATATTTCCATATAATGTAATCCCAAATTGATTTGATATTACTTGTTTAAGGCCTCAGCTGTCCTTGGAAGCAAAGATGACTAAACTGAGACTGTTATACTTTGGGCATATCTCGAGAAGACATGACTTACTAGAAAAAACAAGAAAGCTTCAGAAGGTGAAAGGGAATAGGAAAAGAGGAACTGTGTTGACAGACGGATAGATTCAGGCCCTTTCCACACGGGCATATTGCCCGCGCTAGGGCGACCTCCCCTTCTACACCACGAAGCGCGCAAGGGCGGTTCGCAAATGGGAGGTTCTAAACCTCTAAACCGCCCTCGCGCAGCCGTGGGGGTGGCGCTGCAAGTCTTATAAAAACCACTTCTTAAGTGGTTTTTATGTGACTTGCGCACGTTGCCCCGTCACCGCGCCCGGTTTAGAACTGCAGGGACGCGTTAGCGCGTCTCTGCAGAGCTGCCCAGGGGTGGGCTTCTGGCTGGCGCGCTGCCCTGATTGGCGGAGCGCCACTGGAAGCCGGCGGCCGCCATTTTGGGCGCCGCCAGACGCTGCCAAAATTCGCCGCCATTTAGAGCAGCGAACATGTGCTCCCCGCAAGGACGGAGCAACCCGTTTTCAGGTAAGATCTGTCCCTGCGTGCACCCCCCCGTTTACCCACCCCGCATCTGAAAAGGGCCTCAGTCAAGGGAGCCACAGCCCTGAGTCTGCAAAACCTGAGTGAGACTGTTGATGATGGGGTGACTTGAAAATCTCTCATTCATAGGGTTGCCATAAGATTGATGTCCACTTGACTCAGTTGACAACAACAAACACACATACCATTTTAGGTCCAGTGTTGCTCTTCTGAATAGAGAGTGTCCATCAATTTGTGGAAGGGTCCACAGTCCAGAGGAAGCTGAGAAAGAAGAAGAAAGTGACTCTTTCCATTTCCCTTTTCTCATGTAGGATCCCTCCCCATGTCACCTTCCCTACTTTCCCTAGCAGTTCCCTAGACCTCCAGTGCAAATTCTCAAGAACCGTCAGAATCCATGAAAACAGTGTCCTTCAGTTGGAGGTTCTTGTGAGTAAAATTCTAGCTCCAACTCATGTGAAAGATCAGTCTGTATCTGTATCTATGCTTGCTTCACAGCTGGATTCATGACTTGTGCTATATTATATAGTCTACTTCTTGTAGAACAAAGCTTAAATCTGTGTTCACTTTGATCCAGCACCTTCTAGTGTTTGGTTGGACAAAAGGAGTTCTTGTGCACAAAAGCTGCCTTCTTTCCAAAGAGTCAGATATTAGTGTGCCAAAAATTGGGTGTAAGTGAAACTGTTCCTTCTACTAGAACTTAAATGAGTTTTAAAAGTTAATTGTAGTATTGTAATATTTGGGAAACAAGATGACTAAGAACAGATATGTAAATAAACGATGGACACCTAAGGGTGCAACTGGTAGCATTTACTAGGTAAATGGGTTCCATTGAAATCAATGAGACCTATTCAGAGCTTAGGAAAAAAAATGTTATAATTACAATGAATTTCCCAGGCAGCATAGCCATTGGCCACGATTCCCAGGGTGTTTTTGTGAGCTGTGGCTAAAAAAGTAACTTTTACAAATTCTGGATTTATTTCCAGATAGGTATCTTTAGAACTGGACTGTTATCTTGAAAACTAAGTAGAAACTATCTCTGGTGTGACAGTTCAAACTGATGCCCATTTCCACAGAGTAGCAATGAAGTAAGTCGACAGAGCCGAACTCTCTCAGATGAAGATGTCTGATTATATACTGAACTGAGGGTTTGAGTAGTTGCTTTTTATTCATGCTGTGTTATAAACAGAAGGCAAGAGAAGATGAGAGAAAATTCTCAGACCAGAAGAAGTAGAATAATTGTTACAGACTGGGTGAATTATGCACCTTAGCATAAGGATGCATCATCTTTATTCCAAATGTCTCTATAAATGATGTATTTTTGATATGGATCATGATCTGTTTAAGTATGAGATTATGTGTTACCCTTCAGCCATGTCTAAAAGAAGCCCCCACTTCCTGAGTCCATTGCAAATCCATATATCCTCCTTAGTCTGCTTTTCCTCCCATTGTGCTCTGAATCTGTATTTCTGTGGTCCAAAATAGTGGTGCAAGGAAAAGCAGCAGAAAGAGTTTCAAGGTACAAGTTGTTGGGGGGATGATCAAGCCCCCATTCCTATCTCCCTTCTCTAAAGCAAGGCATCTGCTTCTGGAGGGCCAAGAGAGAAACCAGCACTAGGCTATCTATACTGGAACTTGGAAGTAATTCATGGTCATTTCCGCACTACACTGTTAGAATGGTCTTATTCCACTTTCAACATCCTATGGAATCCTGGGGTTTATCATTTAGGAAGGGGCATTTTGAATTCTCAGCCAGAGAGCTCTTTGGCCTCAGTAAACTACAAACCCCAGAATTCCACAGGATGTTGAAAGTGGAATAATAGCAGTATACCAGTGTAGAGCGGAAATGGCCCATTACTTGTATTATATTGTTTTGGTAACAAGCTTTTCAGTAACAAGCTGGAGTATTCCTTTTTTGGTCTATAATAGATAGGGCTGTAATTCACTACTTTTCAATGTAACTCATAAAAGTTTCTGCCTATTACTTCTTATAAGGCGTGTGTTCTGACCCAATCTGAGTTGTAGAAGGGGAAGGAGGAAGGGTCACATGGGTGGGTGCCTCATGCTACCTCTTTGTGGAATGTGGTACAGCTTAGGAGGAGCACAGAAACCTGTAACAAGGAGGCAGGGGGAGAGAGGAGACAAAGTATCCTGCCTTTTCTGTTTCTGTCCTGATGAAAGATGGCACATCTGCTACCAAAAATAGAAAGAGAGAATCAGTGTGTGGGGATGTGCGTGAAAGGGCTGCCTTGCCAGACTGGCTGCTCCAGATAATTGCACATGGCACACATTTGGTCTAGGTGAGTTGGTATGGGCTCTGAGAAGAACTTTAGATGCATTGGGGGTATTTCTCTCCACACTTGAGATCAGTTCAAGCTTGAGATTCAGAAGAAAGAGTGATGGAGAAAGAATGTGGACTGAGTGCTTCTGTGTGCTTGCCTAAAGCATCTGTCTGCAATGCATGTGGCAGCCCCATGGTCTGTTATGCTATGCCTGTGCAGATAGTGCTTGCTGGTGGTTGCATAGCCCACTTAGAATAATGATGATCAGAGATGGGGACAACCAGAGAGCATGCTTCTGTACTTTTCAATGGCACAATAGGAACAGTAATAATAAAGCATTAGTAACCTTTTTCCCCACAGCTCGTAGATGGATGAGGATTAGGTAGCTCATAAGGTCAGAGGCATTTGAGCACCATCTTACTGACAACATTATTGTATGCATTGAGTTCAATGAATTTCAGAAGGTATTAGTAACCAATAATTGTTAAGTTACTTTCAAGATGGTGCAAACAGTAGAAAGTAGTGACTGTTGCATGAGTAGAGTAATGAGTAATATAACTGGTTCCTTTTTAAAAGTAACATTGTTTTACAGGTTGAGTATCCATTACCCAAAATACTTGGGAACAGAAGTGTTCAATATTTTAGATTTTTTGGAATTTTGGAATGTACTACCTTTTTGAAATAGCCTTGTGTTTTATTTGTTTGTTAATTGTGTTGTGTATGAGACATGAGCCTGGAAAAAGACTGAGGATCTGTGAAATGGTGGGAACCCAAGAATAGTGTTCGGCATGAATCCACACCTTCCACCATTTCACAGATCCTTAGCCTCTCTCTCTCTCTCTCTCTTTTGCCACCATCTGCCAACTTCTGCCTTCGAGGTGGCAGCTGCTATTTCTTATTCATCTCTTCGATCCTCATACTCTTTCCTTCTTTCTGCCACCAGCCATCTGCTGCTGCCTTCAAGGAAGAGGCTGTGGTGCTCCTCATACCTGAGAGATGAATGAGCAGAAGCACTGCCACACTGTCGTGAAGGATGAAGTGGGCAGATGGTGACAAAAAGTTTCAGTTTTTGAAGGTTTTTGGATTTTGGATTTTTGGATAAGGGAGGCTCCACCTGTGGTAAAGCTCTTTTGGAAAAGGTAGGGATTTCTGTGATTACCTACCTAAAAATGATGGACAGAATCTAAGTGATATCAAAGAACAGATAAAAAAGCAAGTTTGTTTAAGTTTCAAAGGCTTGAGGGGTGCACTGGACCCCCTTGAGCCCACTGAGGGTTGCACCCCACCATGGCTACTGAAGTCAGTCCAAGGATGGCAGCAAAATCACTGACTTTTTAAATATGCATGCAAAGAATTCAGGAGCTGTAAAGTGTTATTCTTTTTAAGAACAAGGCACACAGTCTCTGTACATCTTACTTTTGAAAGAAGATACGGAAGTTTTGCTGCCATCACTAAATGGGCTTCAATTAGCTTCTTCACTTAAAATTACGGTGGCCAATTTCTGAGGTTAACTTCTGATTTCTGCCCATATGTGTAGTGTTCCCAAATCCTTATAATTTAACCTTTCTTTGATCCTTGACAATCTGTATCCACACTGCATTCTTCATTTAGATGCTAAATAGCATAGTGCATGGTGCCATAGTCCCCAAGCACAGTGCCACTGCACATAAAGCCCACATAAACTCAAATCCTCTAAAAATCCTCTATGGAACTATGTATTTATTCCTGTATTTGATTTATATCCCTTTTCCCAGGGCTGAGAAACAGATTGGTAACCAACTTAATTCTAAAAAATTACAAAACAACATTAATTATACATGTTAAAGTTGGAGTTAAATTAGTTATACTACCACCACGACAACTAAAGCAATTTTAAAACATAGTATTAAAATAAATAACACATTTTAGAAGCGAAGCAAATCCATTAAAAAACAACACTGAATGTGACTGGCAGTCAGTGGCTGACAGTCTGTGTGTGAAGGAAGGTCTTTGTCTTCAGCACAACTGATGGAAGGACTAGCCTAACCTTCTTTGGAAAGGAATTACATAATCTGGGAGCAGCCCCAGAGACAGCCTTGTCAAATGTTCGCATCAAGCATAACTCTGAATGTGGTAGGACTGGAAGAAATGCCTCACCTGTTGGTCTCAATGGCCATTTCCGCACGGGGTATTTGAAACGGTGCAGTCCGTCCTCCAGGGATGACATCTGAACCTGGTAGCAGACTGGGTCCGGACTACTTAATGTAGATCCGCACCTCAACCCACTCCGGAATGACCCCAAGTGGTCATCTAGCATGCTTTTGAAAGACCAGAAAAATCAGGTCTTTCAAAAGCACGGAGCGCGCCACTGCAAGCCTGCTCCCTTGTGCAGATTTGCAGGCCTGCACCACTGCGAGCCTGCAATCTGCCAGGGGCGGGCTTTAGGCTGGTAAGCTTCAGTGGTTGATCGAGACCCTTGACCAACCAGAAGCCGCCATTTTGGACGCTGGAACAGTGCGGAACGACGAGCACGCACTGCTCCGGAGCAGCCTGGACCGGACTGCGGAGCCAGAAGATCCAGCAATTCCCTCGCCCCATGTGGAAATGGCCAATGTCTCAGCAGGCTTACTCTGGAGTAAAGAAGAACAATATTACAGTCAGCCCTCCACATTTGCAGGTTTCACTTTTGCAGATTTGATTATTCAAGGATTTTTTGCTGTCACCTCTGCTGCCTCCCTATGCCATTCTGAATAGAGACTCCAAGCCTTGTGAGACTGAGAAACTGCGAATGAGATTTGTAAGCCTGTCTTTAAAATAGTGTGGAGCAGCAGTAAGCCCCACTAGCCACTCACTTCTGTCTTGGTAAGGAATTCTGATGCCTCAAAGGAATCCCTGGTGGGTTGAATAAAGTGATCAAACTTTTTATTTTGCACCTTAAATATGGTTTGGAAGGGCCTAGAGTTATTCACGGTTTTTCCACTTTCATGGGGGTCCTGTGCCCCTAACCCTAGTGAATGTGGAAGGAGGACCATATTTGTTTTTCTGTACAGGAGAACAAATACTTTTGAGACTATTGTGGTGCAGGTGATAACAACCTGAAGACCTAAGTCACACAGAGATTGCTGTTGAGATTCTTTTACAGGTTTTAATTTCCAGTCCACATATAGTGAAAAAGGCACCATCCAAACTGAAGAAAAAGGTATAATCAGGCTTAGGGTGCATTTTGATCAGGGGCAGCGAAACCTGGGCTCAGCCCATTTCGCAGCTTCCCAGCATCTGGAAAAAAAAACCCTAAAAATGATCAGAAAGTCACTTACAGTTTTATTTAAAGTAATTTAAGGGTAAAGTGTGTGCGTGTACATGCATGCACCTTGTTTAATCTGAGAGTCCTGCCCACTAGAAGCTTCCAGGCATTTGACTCTCTATTTTTCATTAAAAGAATTGGGGGAGGCCAATGGGGACTTTGCAGAAAAGATGCTGTGGGGTTCTGACCTTGGCAGAACCCCAAGGTTTCCAGCAGTAACAATAAACACTGCCTAAGAGAGAATATTTATAAAACCTGACTAGTACCATTGGTCTCAATCGACTGAGAGTGGCAGGGGAGGGGGGAAAGATCCTTAAAAAAAAAAAAGAGGCAGTAGAAATATAATGGAGTTTCTATGCTGCAACATTTTGTTGTAGAAATCTTAAATGTGAGAGAGTGTGTGTGTAGGCTTTGTGATCATTTTTGTCTAGACTACGAGTATCAAAGGAAAAACCTAAAATGACACTCAATTCTAGCTAATTATCAACTGTGGCAGAATTTTTCTACAAGATCCCTTCCATAATTGCTTTCCCTAATTGCCAGCAGTGTTTTCTCTTCCCTTCTCTAGTACATATAATCCCAATTAAATGAATATTCTTGGATGGATTCCTTTTTAAACATTTAATAGTTCATGGCTATAAAACTGTTATACTAAAGAGAACAGCTTTTTGTAATACAAGTGGATTTGTAATGATTATATAATAACACTTTATGAACAGCCTTAGATTACCACAATGAGACTGTCATCCAAAAGCTTCAGACTATGTATAATACAAAAGTGGCAGCCAGAGCAGAGTTGTAGAGCCAAGTCCTAATCCTATTGAAATCAGTGGCAAACTCTCGTTAATCTCAGTAGGATCAAGGTTTGGTTCTCAAGTGAAAACATTTTGGAGTGATGATACAAAAGAACTCTATGTGCCCATTGTTTTCTCACCAGATGTTTGAGAAAGTTCTTTTAAAAATTTAAGTAGTTTAAATGAATTTACTTAGTAATTATATGAGTACAGACAATCAGGTAATAACCAAAATGCAGGTCTTCTACCATGAGAAATATTAGTAATGCAATCATTCACCACCACCACCAGCACTGGCTGGATCAAGGGCTTTTGGTCTTCATAAAAATTACATAAATAAGGAAATAGTCCCAACAAGCTATTAGCAATAGAAATTTCCTAAGTGCAGTGGGAAGCATCCTGCATGTTTAAATAAATATTGTTAACTGTGACCTCTTGATTTTACTGGGACTGATAAGGGAATTGTTTGACCTATATGAAACACATACAGTATGCATGGGTCGAGTGCAGCAGGAAAACAGGAAACAATAAATCAGAAATTAGAGCACTGATTGTTGTAGCTAATTACATCAGACTTCTGCTTAATTTCTCACTCTGTCATTTTAACCTGATTTTCTTGCCAACAGGCTTTGCAAATTGCTGGTGTCACGTACATACAGCAAATAATAATCTTCAGTTCCTATGACTGGCAAATGAATGAAGGAGAGAACATCATTTATTACGGGAGATTGAACTGAGACACACACCAGATACCTGCCCAGATGCTCATTTAATTCACTTAGCCTAATGGGTTTCTTGGTGTGCACGATGGTGAGTTGGGGCTTTTTGGGAGGAGGCATGTTCTGCTTTGCCAAGGGCATGGATTTGGGCATCATCATGATTCATCTATCGCTTGGCTTGATAAGACTGAATCCAGAAAATAGGGGTGGGGATGGGGGTGGGGGGCAATGAAGTTTATAAAACAAAAACTTGGGGGGGAATCATCTGTAAGCAGACAGAGAATAGATTTGGATGGATAATAATTTGGGGAGGATTTCCGGATAGGATATTAATTTCAGGGTAAAAAATTAATTGAAGTTTGAGAATCTGGATGGATAATGATTCGTGGGAAGGAGGAAATTTATTTTGGGCAGGATATTAATGGAGATTGGCTAAATCAATTTAAATCAATCTGGGTGGCAGAGAAAGAAAAAAAAAGGATGTCAGGGAGAGAAAGAGAGAGGGTGATAGAGAATGACCCCACTTACCACTGGCATTTCACTCTTGTCAGATGATCTCCAAATGAGTAAAACCCACAATAGAAGACGAAAAGCAAAAGTTAGGCATCACAGTCTAAAGAATGCAGATAATGGATCCGGATTTGTTGAGAGCAGACCCACTGAAATCAGCAAAGCTATGCCCCACTGATTTGAATGAGTCTACTCTGAACATGACCATGTCTGAATCCAGCCTTTTTTCAATTGCCTGCCTATTTTACCTGTTTATAATAAGCCTAATCAGAAGGTAGCAGCAAGTAGATTTTCTTCAGAGGGGATGCTATTGCTTAGTGGTTGAGCATGTGGTTTTCATACAGAATGGTTCGATTAAAAAAATGTTGATCACTCCAGCTGGGAAGAACCTCTTCCTATGAGCAACTGCCAGTTGGAGTAAACTGTATTGGTGCAAATGGATCAATTTCAGCGTATGGCAGGTTCATGTGTTTTTCTTGGTGCTAGTGATTATAATTGATACCACCATTTTAGGAGAATTAATACAGTTGTGGATGAAAAATACGAGACTGTTGGAAAAGGATCTAATGTGTGTGAGTGTTCCATTAATATATTGCTGGCTAGTGATCAGAAGAAAATTTAATAGGAGTAAAATCCTGGCATGGCTTCCCAAAGACAGTTGTGGGAGTGGACAATAAATAAATCATTGCTTTCAGGAGAGAGCTCCATGCATTTTGGAAGAGTAATGCACTAGGGGAAGGGCTGTAGCTCAGTGGTAAAGCACATGTTTTCTACCCAGAAAACTGTACATTCAGTTCCTGGAGTCTTGAGGGTAGCTCTGGAACAATGACTTCTGAGACATATGTGAAATGTGCTTCTCCTCTCTTGCTCTGTATAATTGATTCTGTTTTTGTTTATGATAGGAAATGTAAAAGATTACTGAAGCCCTATCCCATGTGTACACATAATTCCTAGAATTTCATAAGACGTTGTCCAACTCAGGACTGACCTAAGGTATTTTGCTGTCTGAGGCAGAGGTGCAAAGAATAACTTCCTTCCAACTCCAGGCACATAATACTGACAGTCTATCACATTATTTTGGCACGCAAGGCCAAAAATAAATAATGTAAAATAAAATCCCACAAACATGTATTTGCATGCCTGGCAATAAGAAAACAACGATAAAAAAAAATTAAATATATGAAACTTTTTCTGACATCTCTAAAGTTAACTTCCTGACCTAGCCGTGCCATTCTGACTTTGTGAATACATGAGAATGGCCTTCTCCTTTATGAGTTCATTCATGCTCATCTGAGGCCCTGCTGTGTGGGTGGTCACCAGGACTTGAGCCTTCTTTCTACTCAAGCTATGAAATTGGCAGCCACCCCTGGCTGAGAGGGGCAGCAAGGTAAGGAGGACATAGCTGTGGTCTGTCCCTGTCTCCTAATGTGGTGTGCCTATACCATCAACTAAATTAATTTTTCTCAAGTATAGTAGAGGAAGCTATTCATCTTCTGAGTTGAAGTGAGATCCAACTGCCAATCTTTTCAGCTTCTATATATGAAATGGGAGCTGGAACACTATCTTATCCTTCACTGCAGATAGCAAAATACCTTGGACCAGCCCCAGGCTATTCACTTTTATCTTAGGCTGTAACGCCAATGTTTTATTCTCTCATGGTTCCTTCCTTAACCTATTTTAATGGTACTGTTATCCAGTTACTTCTATTCTGTTGTTTGGTGAGTGTATTTAGATTATCTTGAATATATATGGAATGTGGGTAAGACTGTAATCCATTGGCTTCAGCAGTGTTTACTTTTGACTGGGTAGTGAACAATTGCACTGTGAATTGCTGTATTGTAAATCAGCTCACAGATACAAAAAGAAAGAGGAGACATAAATGTGTCAAACAAACAAGCACGTGAAGAGAAATTGAATTCTTGAAAATAAAAAGACGAAAAAGAAATGAGAAGCCAATTGAATATTCTGCATTGGGCGAGGTACTGTCAAATTGTTCAGTATTACAGCAGAATTACATAATATCCTTAGTCCTTTGAGGAGGAGGTGGTTCTGGTTTTTGCCCACATATCTACGTGACTGATATGCAAAGTCATAGAGGAATGTTCTACTACTAGTTTGAACAAGAGGCAAAAGTTCTCAGTATTTCACTTGCTTTGACACATGCTTTTTTAGTGAATTATAATGGTATTTTTCTTTTATATTTTGTTTTTAGTGACTTGAGGTTTCTAAAAAAGCTATATAAACTCTTATTCTAATTTTTAAAGATAAAATAATAATAAAAATTATGACAAAGAAAAATCTCTCTCTTTTCTTTACCGTCCCTGTATGAATCTTACTGGATTTAGGAGGTTTTTTTAAAACAAAAACAAAATAACACAAACACAAACAAAGGCTGGTGAGAAAGTATTTGGATATGGCATAACATGGTTATCCTAAAATGCTTTTTCAAAGTTAACGGAAATAAAAAAGGAAATATTGTAAACAACTCAGATACAGATAATTCCATTCCAAATTGCCAAAATATATTCCTTCTACTAAATGATAGATGCTTGAACTCTAAACCTTCCTTACACTTTGAAACAGTACTTCGATAAACTGCAGTCTTAACCAATATAAATAAATCCGATAAATGTATAACGTTGTGATTTATTCACTTTTTCATTTATTTGGTTATAATATTTCCAATATCTGGCAAAATTTAGTCTTAGCAATCAGAATAATCGGAATGGATTTTCTAAGAGTACATGAAAAGCCATTTTTATGTAATACAGTATAAAATTGATTGTTCTAAAAAGAAATAAACACACATTGTTTCCATAAATTTCCTTCACCAATTCTCAGAAAACTTCCTGTGCTGCAAAATTACCCAATATAAATAAAGTCACCTTTCCTTCAAAAATACTTGGAGCTGATATAATGAATGTAAATCTGCATAAGCAGAGCTCTTTACCACTGGAAGAATACTTCTTTCCCACCCTAAACCCACTTCAGTTTGCAAATATCAAAGTTAAAACATCTGTATATTGATCACGTGATATAACAACTTTCTTGCAAAAATAAAATAAAATAAATCTGAGTTTCCAAAACATTCATATACACTGATATACAAAACGTTGCTAGAAATGAAAGCTTTGAAGCTTGCTTCAATCTGTATTTTTCCAGTCATTCCAGAAGTTCGTTCACTAAAACATTTCAAGAGCTTGGCAGAAAAGTGTTAGAAGTTGCAATCCTGAACACATTACTGTTGGGGAAAAGGAGCAGGAAGATTTTTTTTAACATAATATAATGAGATTGTTACATATAAGGTTATTACTTTTTCAGCGCAATGAATTATATTTACTTGTTGCACTTGAAAGTCAATGTGTGCATTCATTTTTCAGCAAACATTGCTTTTAATGTGTTGTTTTGAAGCATTTTTTGCCATTTTTGAGGAGGAGGAAGATAAAGAAATAAAAGAGGAGGTGGAGGGGAGTAGAAAAGATTACTTTACCAAGATAGAACTATAATACTAACTGCTAGGGAACTAGAATTACAATTGTAACTAATTACATATTTGATGGAACTTTCTAAATTCTGGCCTTCCTAGTTACTCAGTTCCTTGAAGATCAAGATTGTCAGTTGTCCATGATTTATGAGAATTCCAATTTCATCTTCAGGTTTCCTATTTGCGGGGTAATGTTGAAAGTTTACAATTTGTGTTAGGCATTCAAGACAGATTAAGATTCTGCTGGTGTGCTCTGATTCTCTTGTCTAAAGCCCTACCTTCATGAGCTGAGAGGAGATGGGTGTTCTCATATTTGTTACTGAGGGCATCCAGGATGATTGGTCTAAATCATTAGCTGTCCTGTTGAGTTGACACATGTAGCAAGACAGACTCTGAAATAAATGTCCTCAAGTAGGTATGATGATGGTGACCTGAAAGAAAGAGAGTTCCTTGTCCAGCTCATATCAGTTCTTTCTGAGATTTTTGTTTATGGTTTTCTTATTTTCATAGCGGAGAACCAATAAGAATCATTTGTTTTAATAAAGTAAGAATTGCTTCTGGGACAGCGGCAGAGCTTGGAGTGCATGGGGGGCGGGAGGGGCGTTGTTGTAGTGCACAGGGGTATGGCCGCAGTGCATGGGGGTGTGGCCATGGTGCCTAGGGGCATGGCTATGAGCCAGGATGCCCCAACAACATTGCCGCCGGGGGCAAACAGCCCCCGTCAGCCCTCTCATCCCTACGCAACTGTTCAGAGGCTGGGGCTGGTATATCTGCCACTGTAACATCTGGCTGGTATGTCCATCACTCTTGTTGGGGCCCTATTTGCTTTGTGGGGTACAAAGACTGAAACAATTTCTCCAAGTCCTGTTTCCCAATGTGAGGTGGTCATCTGATTCGCAGCTATAACCTACACTGAGAGCAGTGAAGTAGATTAGGAGACAGCTAGAATAACAGTAGAGAAAAACACTGTTATTTTTTTTATCACATGCAAGTAGAAACTCACTATATAGAACCTACTCTGTGGCAGTCATGGTGGCCAAAAAGGGCAAATGGTTTTGTACCACCATTGTTTGATCTTAGTTGTTTGCACCCTGAAGCAAGATGGCCTAGAAGGAGATCTGAACTATGTCGGACATTACCATCTCAGGCAAGATGCTGGAGACAGAAGGCAGGTTGCTTATTCATGCTAGTACTGTTTGCTAATGTAGCATTTATCTTTTGTTCTATTATACTTTTCCAAAACTGTACATCCAAGTGTTTCCTTCTTTTTTCAAATATTTATCCTACAGTTTCAACTTGAATTCCTAGGTTATCAACTTATACACAGTCCTAACATTGATATAAAAAGCATGTGTTTCAACTCCCACAAAATATACAGTCTTTTACAAAGCACAAAAGTTGCATACCTCACTTACATTGCACAAGCCTCATAAATGGCATAGTCTGATACTTTCATATGGACTTACGTTTAAATTACAGTTGCATGGGTTGTTAAATGGTAAAGCTTGCTAAGCCTGCAAAAATATCTTACACAGTGCTTTAAATCACAAATTCGTTGATCTAATACCCACTTGATTATTTATACACTTTAGTTCTTAATGATATAATCCATTATTCATACTATCTTTTCAATGTATATGGAAAATACATTTCTGTATAAAGAGAATTCCCGGTCTTACCCACTGGGAAGGCAATCTGTAGAGTGCATCTAACAATTGCAGCTGTAACATCTTGTACCAGAAAGTATGAGCTTCCTTCTACTAGATCACCAGACTACTGCCCCATAATTTAGTATTGATTGTTCTGAGTGGTAGTGCTATGCATGGAGTCAGGATCCTGCTATCTGATCCTTTCAATTGGAGATGCCATAGACTAAATCCAAACTTCTTCTCTGTGACTGAGTAGTGGTGTTCCTTACTAATAATTCAGTTGGAAACATGGAAAGTTGGAAACATGACACTCTTTGGTTCTCTTGTCCTAAGAGCATGGCAGGGTTGCTAGAGAGAGAGATGCAAGACTGCTAGAAGGAGGCTAAGTTGATTTATTCCACGTCTTCTTGGTAACTCCCTCTTCTCCAAATAAAATTATCAAAAATCAATTATCAAAAATCAAAATTTTTGATCAAAATCCAAAATCCAAAAGATAAAAATGGTTATTTCTTTGTATTGATATATTTCTACTTATTTTAACTTGTTTTTGTTTTAATTCTATTCCATTTTGTTTCAGGTGGTGCTCTTATCTACCATAAATAGCATTTTTGACAGAAAGACAATCTGTTACTGTTCTTGTTAATGATCTTCTCCTTCTCCTTCTCCTTCATGACAAAAGCACACACTCAGGGCAGCTAAACAAAATACCATTTCTTTAAAATTAGATTATGAATTTTGATATTTTACATTGCCAGTTTTCAGATTTGTAGAAAAACCTACCACTTGCTCATTGACCTTCTAACGCTTGTGTTAAATAACAAGTTGCATTTATTATGAAAAACTTGGATTTGTTATGAGTCTTTTCTCCAATCAATTGGAAAAGATAATCTTCATATCATTTCTTCTTATAATAATATCCTTCATTTACTTCCTTTTCCTATTGTGACATAAAGAGCCAATTGTGACATAAAGAGCCACATTACTTTGACATCAGCAATAAATAAGATAAATCTATTTCCCTTGGTGTGAAGCTTTCATTATGAAAAAATGGCAACTTCTAAATGGATCTGTATTATCTACAACAGTTTACATCCTTTCCACATACACTGTTTTGACTAATAAAGTGGTAGCACAGAGGTTGCTACCACTTGCAAAAGAAAATATACTGAAATATTTTTAAGAAAAAGATTGTTTCAATTTTCCTGTACTAAAAACACTGCTGCTAAAAGTGCACTCTTTAAGAGCTTTGAAGTAATGCAGTAAAAGCACCAACATCATTGCGATTTTTTAGATAAAGCTTAACAACATTCGTTTATAATATTCTAATAAGCATATTATAATTGTTACATTTTATTGAGTACTATCAGAACTTCACTTTTGTGAATTTAGTAATTTTTTTTTTGTTAAACATTTATAAAACATACTTGTCAAATCATTTCTAATTCTTTCTGAATTCTGTTTTTAGGTCAACATTCTATGTTCACCCATCTTTAATAATCTTAGATCAGTTCTGCATGGTGTAGCACTTCCATTGCTCACACATCTTCCTGAAACTTGGAAGCATAGCATGCAAACAGACCAGTGAAACCTGCATTGCTATTGTATTTTTGTGTCACAGCCGAATAACTAGACCACCCCTTCACAGGTAAGAAAGCTATTAAACCCTGTGAATTTTCACAGAGGATAAGGATAGATTAATTTGCCACAGATGTTTCTGTAACACCCTGCATTAGAACATTCACAGTGTCCTATAGTTTTTCTCCTGTGGTGGTCCAGTCTTAGTAGACTCGAGACTTTAATCTAAAACATATAAGAAAGAGCAGCAGCTGGTTCACGACTTCTAGGAAGGTTTTGTTGGGCTGTTTGTACCACTTCAAAGCCTTCCTGTGCCCTTCATATGTATTCTACATGTAGGCAAACATATGAAATGTGAACCAGAATGAAAAAAGACATTTCTTGGAGTGGTACGATCATATCATATAATTTATGTCTCTACCTTACCTCCAGATGAAAGATTGTAATTGTGATGGGTTGCCATGGGAGTTTTCAGCAAAGTCAGCCCACATTTACACCCAGCTAAGCTCCCTCAATAATCTGTGGGGTTCCACAGCTGTAACATTGGTCAGAATTTGTAATATCTTGAATTGTACATCTGTTCTTCATTTTCATTAGCTGAGCTTTTGAAGACATGCAAAAGGATGTGTATTAGCACCTAAATAATTTTTATTGATTTGATTGAAATATCTATACCATAAAATCTCAGAACAGAGTATAGACAAAAAATATAAATAAATAGATAAATTAAAATTTAAAACAATTTGAAATACATGTAACACATATAAAGCTATTTCCACAAATTAAAATAGTTAAAAACCATATAGTTATACAGAACTTAGCTGTCTATTCAAACCAAGATCCTTAGACCTCAGAGGATTTAATAAAGACCCGTATTTAAACTTGACATTAAAATTAAGTCAAAAGTGGTGGCAATCAGGCCTCCAAAAGGTGGGCATGCCACAAGAGAGGAGGCCATTCTGTGTTTTCACGTACTGTGTTTCTGTCATTTTGTTTCTGTTTCTGTCATTTTGTTTCTACAATATGATCCCATCAACAGTCTAGAATACTATACTAGTTTCAGCCTTTGTGTAATTTTCAAAGGCAACCACATGGAGCACTTTTCAGTAGTTCTAAATAGGAAATTTCCAGCGTATGAACTACTGTAGCTAGGTTATCTTTTTCCTGGAAATGCCATAGCTTGTGGCCCAGCTGAAGCTGAAGTCAGAGAGTCTACCTAGATCTCCATTGGAAGAGATGGCTCCAGGACTGCTATCACACTGCATACCTGTTACTTCAGGAAGGTTCAGTCATATCCAGTGTATTCTTCCCCAATTACTAGACCTGGGAACCACCATTCCACATGGTCCCAGTCTTGGTTCTGTTTTAGTTTATTAGACCTCATCCACCCCTTTACAATATCCAGGCACCATTCCAACATCTCCAAAGACTCAACCAACTCTGAACTGGAGCTTAGTGTTATTAACATATTGATGGTACCCAATCTTAAAACTTTTGATTATACCATCCGGATGCTTCATTATAGATGTTCAATATCATGGCATACAGAACGGATCCCTGTGACACTTTACAGCTTAATAGACTTAGGGCTGAATAGAAATCACCTAATGCTACTCTCTGGAATCAGTCCTACAGAGCAAGTGCAACCATTTTAACACAAAGCCTTTTACTCCTGTCTTGCAGGGTTAGTATAACATAATGCCATGTTCAGTGATATTGAAAGCAACTGAGACACGGCATCACTCCTTCTACCTTTTACTCAGAGCAGGCAAGTCAGTCAGGGTAATCAAGTCTGTTTTGGTACCAAACCCTGTCTGAAACCCAACTAAAATGGATTCAGATAAGTTATTTCTTCTAAAAATGTCTCAAAATTTCCAGCTACCTCTGGCTAGAGCATTTCATTAAAAAAGGGGGAAAATGGTGATGGAATGATAGTTCTTACATGTCTATCAGTCCAGGGAGGTCATCTCCAGAAGTGGGTATATCACAGACTCTTTCAAGTGGGAGGTTCCTCCCCTGATATAATGAAGCAGTTACTACTGTGGACCTATTTGATCAATCCAACTGCCAGGAAAAGCAATATCAAACTTACATGTGGTGAAACCTAGTGATGCAAATATCTTGTACACATCACTAGGCTGCAACAGCTGCAGGGCTCTCCAGCACTGCTTCTGGGAGTGCTGGGAGATTTTGGAACATCCATGTGGATGGTATACTAACAGCATATCTGTTCTGTCTCTTTCTGTTCAGCACAAGGAAAAGAAAAAAAAAACTAATTTCAGGATAGATGAATGTCTTCAGGAGGGAGTAGGAATCCTTACAGATTATAGCAGTTTCCTCCTCTTAGTTGGTACCAATCATTGGGGTTTTTTGGTAAGGTTTGAGCATACCAGCAGCAAGAAAGTTCTCCAAGACAGGAGGGGAGAAAACTTTAGTCTCCCTACTCTGGAAATCATGGCCCATTATAACACAGTGTGGTTCTGGCTGAACTATTCTATTTCCAAATTAGGACAAAATACCAACAGCCTGCTAATGCTCTGCTTCTGCTTGAAGAATAGGTAACCTCTTCCTTCCTCTCTCTCTCTTGTGTGTGTGTGTGTGTGTGTGTGTGTGTGTGTCCAGGCATATATGTGAGTGTGTGTGTATGCGTGTGTGTGTGGTAGTGATGAGCAGTAATTTTGTCTGTAATGTAAATTATTTGTTACAGTGGGGACTGGAGCAGAAGCACAGAATCAGAGGGACAAACAAGATGTATCTTTATTATTTGTGTGTGTGCATGCATGTGCATGTGTACAATAATTATGACATTCACAGCAAGCATTACCACTCTTCTATTTGAGGCTTTGCATTGGGAGGAAATCCCCTGTTGGTGTCACTGTAGGGATTTCTTCCCAATGAAAACAGCTTTATCAAAAGAGCAGTTTTCATTAGGACTGAAGTAGAGCGGAGGTGGGAAGAAGAAGGTTGGTTGCTTGTTTATGGTATTTATATCTGCCAGCCATTGACATAACTTTCCAGGAGGCCTATAAAGATAAATAAATGCCACATTCAATATATCATAAAAACAACTCCAAGATAAATTTTAAAGGCCTAGAACCCAAGTACACCATCACAATGCATGCACACACATGCACACAACATATAAACAGTAGGACAATAAATAAGATTTTGGGCTCATGAATTTCAACAATCTGAGGAAATAAATAAAATTCTGTTGCCAAAAGAACTGTAAAGAAAGGACAATGCAGACCCCTCTGGAGAGATGATTCTATTCCATAGCCTCCTAAGGCTCTCCTAAAACTCTTTCTTATGTGTCCTTAAGTCATTTCCAACTTATGGCAACCCCAAGGGGAACCTGTCATGGGGGCTTCTTGACAATATTTGTTAAGAGAAGGTTTGCCTTTGACTTCCACTGAAGCTAAAAGAGTGTGACTTGCCTCAGGTCACCCAGTGGGTTTCCATGGTTAGTGGGGATTCAGACTCAGCTCTCCAGAGTGGTCGTGCAATCCTCAAACCACCACATCACACTGGCTCTCACTTATCCCCAATGAAATCCAGTAACAGTCATCCCACTGCTATTACTCTCTGCATTCAAAACAAACATGCACATTAAATATGGGGATGTAATTAACCTTATATCTAGTTTGGAACTGAACTGTATTTTAATGTAGGTGCATTCAGGAAATCAGACCAGCCACTATTTTAGCAAACTTTTGTTTTAAATGTTGAAAAGCAAATAGAACAAGACAAATAACATTTGTTATTATGCTATATGTGTATCTTCGAATCACCTGTCAACTTCCAGTAACTCAATGAATTCCATAGAGTTTTCTTAGGCAAGGAATATGCAGAGGTAGGTTGCCATTGTCTTCAGTCACAACAAATGCCAGTCATCCCATCTATGTATATGTGTACATATGTGTGTGTGTGTGTGTGTGTGTGTGTGTGTATGTACATATACACATATACATACACACACAGAGATACATACACACACACACACACACAGAGATACATACACACACATACACATATATATATTCATTTTCAAAATGAGTAGAACTACTAAACTATTCTACCCAAAAACTCCTAAAGTATTCTGCATCAGCCACCAACATTTTACCTTATCATCTAGTATATATTCATTCACACACACACGCACACACATATATATATGCATTGTGTTTGTGTATGTGTGTGTGTATATGCATTAGAAGTGTGTGTGTGCAATGAACCGCTAATCATATAACCATTTGCTTGTCATTTTTACATTCCTCTTAACTGATACTCGTTTCTCTTTCATCACATACCTATTACGTGCCTAGATTAAAAGTAAACTCAAGTTTACCTAGACTGAATGCTAAATCTAGAAAGTTATGCACTCAGAGGTTTTGAAACTTTAGTGTTAATTTGTGCCCATCCTGGCTTTCAGATAAGATTCCAGACATTGCTCTGGAGGCTGGGTATAATTTATGATAGGCAGAAAAAGAGAGATCTAAATCATTTTGGACTGCAGACCCACAATGCAAACCTTTAGAGTTCAAAGGGGTAGATCTCCATGTGTGACTATGTTATCCCTGCTGAATCATCTGTAATTCTTGGCATATTAAGAGGTAGCTCCAAGTGTCATGGACTAGGAGATGCTGAAACCCAAATTACTGAATAGTTGCTACATATATTTTTATTGTAAAGATCACTAGAGTAATGGCAAAACACATTCAATGAATTATTTCCTGTCACTAAGGGCAGTGTTGGTTGGTTGGGTGGGGGGAGCAAGATCTTGTTTCCTGATGACTACAAACTTTACTTGACGAAACCTTCAGTGCTAAATGTGGTTTCCATTTGCTGTTTGGGAATTTATTTGTCTATGCCAAAGTTCAGGTGTGCCAGCTCTTTATAATAAGCCATTTGGATGAAAGCTTGGCTAGCTCAAAGGATTTTGATGTATTTTATTGCTGCCTTTTAAGATTATTGTGCAGAAATACCAAGTCTAATTTTGAAATCAATTAGCCATGCAGCCTGATGAGGTGTTGGCCCAGCTCAGGTTCACACCCGCTGTCTGCAGATTATTGTTAAGTTGAGTCAGGTCCCTAGTGTAGCTCTGTTTGCAGGCATCTGGTGGACACATGTCTGATGTCCTCCCAGAATACTGCTGATGGTTTAAATAGCTAACCCTAATGAAGAAAGCCTAGCAAGTTTGCTGCTGTTTGCCAGCAAAACATGCCTTTTACAATTCCCTTTAACTTTTCCATGGCTAGGGAATACAGCAAGAGTTAGCGGCTGAAACAGATGTGAGGAGGATGGAATCTAATTGCCCACTATCAGCAGATCAAAGGAAATGGTCTTTGATTCCTCTGTCTTTCTGATGGTCATGAAGTTAGTATGATATCATTCCCAGAAGTGCTGCCTCCTGAAGGGAATGACATTTCTTGACATCAGCCGCTCTCACTGCACAAGGTGAAAATTCCACTTTCCTGGGGCAATATTTCTGGGATTCGTGCCAAAACCCATGGAGGCTCTCATGCTGTTCAAAGGAGGTGGCAGGTTGTAAAACCATCCACACCACTGACCAGCCCCCATTTGCACTAAGCATTCCCCCCTTCCTTTGGTAATACAGAACTAAAACTTGGTCAAGAGTATTTTATATTATCCCAAACAACAAATGGATTAAAAGAGGTGCTGTCCACAGGCACCTCTGTGTACAAGCTGACATTTGCCTTCCTTCTAAACATTATACACTGTAGCACAAGCGTAGTCTGTGTTCAGCTGTAATCTTGGCAGATCCCATTCATTTTTCAGGAGAATGTGAGAGAATACCCATGAGCCAGCATAGTATAGTGGTTATCGTGCTAGACTAGAACTCCAAGAGACCAGAGTTTGAATTTCTGCTCAGCCATGGAAACCAGCTGGGTGAAGTCACACTTTCTCAGTCTTAGAGGAAGGCAATAGCAAATCTCTTCTGAATAAATCTAGCTAAGAAAACTTTATGACTGAGTTGCCATAAGCTGGAGTCAATGTGAAGGTACATAACAACAAGAGAAATTCTCATGGAAATACTTTCACAAAAAGTTCAAACTCTGTGATTTGTTTTGGAGTCTACATGGTATCCATAAGAAAGAATGGGCTACATCTATTGCTGCCCTTCCATTCACAACAGGGGATTTTATCCAGTGGAGACCTTTGCTAACAGTATGGGTGGAGCTGATTATGAATAATCAGTAGTGATTGGTAGTTCCCATGTTAAGATAGTGGTGAATCTACTCTTGGTTTCAGTCTGAATTTTTTAAAGAGCTTGACCTATTTTGAGAGCGTGGTTCTGCACCTTAAATATCTCTTTTTACATGCAGACTAAAACTCATAGCAGATTCACTGCTCAATTGACAATGGAAGCCACTAGCCATCATTGTCAGTAATTCCCTCTTCCCTTGGCAGCCCTCAACGCCTGCTCCAGAAGTCTGGAAGGAAGGGGACATTGGCAAAAATTATCTCTCCTAACCATGTCTCAATCAGGAGCCCTCCAAAGGATTAATATGACGCATTGTGAGTGACATTCTATTTGGTCCTTTCCTATAAAACTTGGAAAGTCCAGAACTCATGACCTAGAACAGTAAACACAATTTAAAGCAAGATGGAATCCAAGTTCCTGACTGCAGATGGCACAAAGGACCTTCAAAGCTATTCTAATAAAATTGTCAACAGAGGAATCTGAACTAAGCACATAATTGTTGGAATGTCAGAAGAGTCCTGGTGGATCAGTTTAAAGGTCCACAAGGTCAAGATTTCTACTGATCACTTTCTATAACATTTCAACCAACAGAATTGCTATTCTTTTCAGTGGGCCTTGCTTCTAGATCAGTGGTTCTCAACTTTCCTAAAGCTGCAACCCTTTAATACAGTTCCTCATGTTGTGGTGACCCCCAACCATAAAATTATTTTTGTTGCTACTTCATAACTGTAATTTTGCTACTGTTATGAATCGTAATGTAAATATCTGATATTTAGTCCACCATAAATGATATAAAGTTTGAAGATTTGGTTTCACTGCATTCAGACTGAATTAAATCCAAAAATAAATCTGGCATGGGAATAACACTAGATTTTGTAGGCTTTTTCCTTACAATTGATGCAATATTCTTGTTTTTATCAAAATCTGAAGTGGCACTCTCCAGATTGTCCAGTCCTAGAGTTACCAACACCTTTTTCAGCAAATTTTTAAAAGAATCTGAGAAAAATAATCTCACTTTATTATCATCTTCTACATCCTCCTCCTCGGAAATAGAACCATCTGATTTAGAGTCATTATCCCCATGAGTATCTGCCAAATCTGGTTCCTCATCACTTTCAGATTCAGTGTTGATTTGTTCAGAGTGTGACAAAGCAGATTCCTCAACTCTAGTCACTTTGGACCTACAGGTAGACTTCTTTGGTAAACACACACCAGCATCATTTGATTCAGCCTGAATAACTTTTGTATCATCAGGAAAATCATGTGAAAATGAAGGATTCATTGAAGTAGTTTGTTCACTGCTTAATAATGACATTACATTCAAATTCAATGAATTGTCCAACTTGCAATACATTTTTTAAACTTGTTATGTATTTTGTGAAATCATTTCACTAATATTGTTTGCCTATTAACATGCATCTCCATTTCTTCAGCAATCATTTGTCTTATCGCCTCCCTACTACACTCAGACACATTCCCCTGGGAAGACATTGAGGACATAGAAGGTTTAAATCTTACTTCTTTACGTTCCATAGGCATTGCAGTTTGACTCTTAGTGAATAATGACACCATACACAATGCTAAATTGCCCTGCGCTACTGTATTTGCTAATACAGAAGGGCAAGGAACTGCTGACTGAGAGGCTGCCATTTCTCCTGGCAGAGGCTGCTCGCATGCTTGAGTGTGAGTGGTTGTGTTGCTGGTGAGCTTGGATTGGTCAGGAGAGCTCCTTCCTCTCATAGCCCCCTCCCTTGCTTTCTGAACTCCTCTTTCCAACATGGCGACCGGAAGTTAAAGGAGCGGTTGGGAGCCCTCCCCCCTTAACAGACTTAACTGCATTACCAGGTAATTTTCCTTTCACCTTCTTTTTAATTCTTGCCTTCTCAGACTTCCTTATACTAGATGTTTTTAGCTTTGTTTGAGCCTCGGAGTGGCTGGTCGGAGATTCCCCTTCCAACTCACTCTTGCGCGATGCCAAGAAAATTCTCTTTAATAAGGTACTTCAAAGGGGGCAGGAGGACGCGAGTGCGTGGCTCGCGCTTGCGCACCATCACCGAGGAGGGAATGGAGCCTAAGACCATCAGAAATACGTATTTTCCGATGGTCTTAGGCGACCCTGTGAAAGGGTCGTTCGACCCCCAAAGGGGTCGAATGACCCACAGGTTGAGATCCGCTGTTCTAGATACATGTGTGCTTACTACAAGTGAGTTAAAATACTGTCACTCCATGGAGACCTTGGCCTCCCACAGCATCCTTAGTTGTACACAGATCTTTACCTGGGCAATGCCTCTCTTATATGACCAGACTAGTTCATGTGATTATTTAATTTGAAAAAGAAAAAAGATGAGTCAGTATAAGATCTGTTTAGTGAAGAACTTACTGGCCTGCTAATCACAGTGAATTAACAGTGGCTTTCTGTTGAAAACAACACCGCTGTCACCACACAGCTATCATACTTCATGGGGTATACTGGGGAAAAGGAAGTTTCTGGCTAAGTAGGAACTTTGGTTCCTAGCATAAATTTCATAATGAGTCTGTACATGAAGGGACTGAACTCACACACCCTGTAACTTTAATTTCTGATCTGAAGCCAGAATAAAGTTGTGTCACAAAGGAGTGTGGCCAGTTTTGCTACTGCACTTGAAGAAGGCTGCTTCATTTCCTCAGTTTCTGTTAGGTCTATTAGACATTGCTATTTTTTTATGAGCTTTATTAAGAGGTTTTAAAAATGACTTTACTAGGATAATTCCACTTTTATAGGAGTTTTTGGTTAGTTTAGTTTCACTTAAGTCTAGTTTTCTTATTAAGCAGCACTGTGGTTGTTTTAAGTACGTGTTGTTAACATTCTTCATCCAGACTCTCCAACTGTCCTGTGAGGGTCAAAGCATTAACACCAATCTGTTCTTATTGGCAAGACTAACATATCATAGTTAACTGCCACCAGCAATTAACGCAATATGAAAACCCAAAAGAAATTTTCAGTTGTTCATAAGAACATGAAAGGAGCCATAAAGAATCAGAATCAGCATTTTATAAAGTTCAACATCATATGGAAGTGTGGGGGGAGTTGGCACAGGGGACCATTTTTGCCGCTGTATCCTCAGGGAGCCATATGAACAAGTTCCACCTGACCTGAAAGCAATGTGATGCTATTTCTTGTTTTGCCCAAAGATTGACCATTTGGATTTTTTAAAATGGGGTTGCAGGGGTGGAAGGTAGTGAGGAGCAAATAATCACAGTGACAGTTTGGGAGTTTGGTGGATGATTTATTTCATTCCAAAAGATTAAAAAAGAAAATCTGGGAGGGAGTCTGAGGGACTTTGGAGGTTTTCTGGGAAGGCCCAGAACAGGGGCTGAAGCTAGCATAAAGACAACAGATGCCCCTCATATATTTGGAATGCCACAATTCTGAGCGCTTAAAAAGGTAAAGATACTTTACAAGGGTGCAGCAGTGATAGGAATGATTAGTTTCCAGTGACTTAAAGTCTCCTCTTCTCTTATCCACTTATCTCAACCTCTCTGAGATGTAAACTGATGCTTTCAGAAATCTTTCCACCTGTTCTTTCCCTGCTCTCTTATTCTCTCACTTCTACTGAAACTGAACCCTGCTTAGAAATTTGCTTTGCCTAGCACCCTTAGAGAGTTTTCCTAGCTTTAGTGGAGTTCTTACTCCTCAGCCATTCTAGTCAGAATTGCTAGCTGCTGCAAACTCACTGGCCCTTTTCACACAGGGTAATTAAAACAGTGTAGAGCGACCTCTAACGGAGGTCATCTACACCGTGGAGTGTGCTGGGGCATTTATAATTTTGGGGTTCTACACCTCAAACCACCCTGAAGCAACCGGAAGTGATGGTGCCACGTGTTTTTTAAAAGCCACTTTTCAAGTGGTTTTTATAAAACACGAGCATGCAGCCCCGTTCCACCCCGTTGCAGCGCCCCGGTGTAGATTTGCAGGCACGCGCAAGTGCGTGCCTGCAGATCTGCCAGGGGGCGGGCTTCCAGCTGGCTAGCTTCTCCGGTTGGTGGAGAGCCTCCACCAGTCATAAGCCACCATTTTGGATGCCGCCAGATGCCTCAGGAGTTTGGAGCAGCGAACTCATACTGCTCCTCATGGTGATGGACTTACTCGGCTTCTGGTAAGCTCCATTTCTGTGCATTTTACCCTGTTTCTTCCTCCACATGTGGAAAGGGCCAGCGTCTATCATGATATAGATCTTCTTAAAATTCCAAAAGATAGGAACATGTACTGGTTTTGCTGCAAGCTAAATCCTACTTTTTTTTTTTAGAGTATAAAAAGCTTTATGGTTCATACTTTAGAATAAGTAGCATCAGTACTATTTAGTGCACAGCACTGGCAGTTTCAGAATTAACAAAGTGAGGTTAACTGCTTGTGCAAGTTCCACTAAAATGAATAGGTGCTACAGCTGTCTGGTGATTAAGAATGAAATGACACCCTTATTGGGCAATACACTGGTCAGATTCCAGCAAAGGATTTAGGCATGCTTAAACTCTACTGGTTTCAGTGAAGTTTAAAATGTACCTAATTATGTGCTGGATTTCAGCCATTGACTTCTGATGCTTTACTACTTCAGTGCTATGTTCCCTAACTGTAGATTTATTGTCTTTAATAATAATATAGACATGTTTAAATATTGGAAGCTAAATCAAGTAAATGGAAACATATATTATGTCAGTAATCTATAATTCACAGTCCTGATTTGACGGGATGTGAAAATTCATGCCTTATGGTTCAGAAAGCAGTAATTGCATTGTTAACTCCCATTTATCAGTATAAAACTGGCTAATTTACTTGACTGACTGATTTATAAATTGATAATTTACATTGGGTTCAGCATCCTAATTTAATAATGGGATCACATATGGATGGTTTAAAAATGTTACAGTCTGGTTGGCTAAGACTATAAGCATGCCCTTATTAAGATAGATTATCTCCTACTACTTGCTCTTAAAAAAGAAGGGTAAAACAAATTATACATCTCATTCATTGAATCTGACAGAAAGGCCATGTTTGCATATAACCTCCTCTTCTATTAATATTGAGTACACAGCCAGCCACATCATTCATTCTCTTGCCAACCTTCATGATGTCATAATCTTTTGCAGGAGTAAGCACTTGTAAGGGCCTGCAGAACTTTTGGGAATCACCATAGGGAGTAAGACTACTGGAGTGAAACCAACCAATAAATCTACCAGGTAGGTTTGTAAAGAAGCTGAGGAAGAAAACAAACAGGAATTTTACTGGACATTTCACAATGAGTAAGCTCCCTCAGAACTGGGAGACATGTCAGTTAGTAGACATTTCTAATGACTGAGTACTAATGACGCAAGTATTTTAGTTCCTTTCACAGCCTAATCCTAAATTTTCAGCATGTAAGTGCTCAGGAGTGGCTTCCAATTAGTTTGGAACTGAAGTGTAAAGGCCTCAATTTTAACTTTTGAGCTTTGTGGCTTGGCTAGAGAATGAATGTTTAATAGCAGTATTTTCCATAGGAATTGTTTCACAGGCGCTTTCAGCACCCCGTGAAAAAATTTTTTCAATAAATGTGTGGATTTCTTGAGATTTCCAGTGGTGGCTTTGCACTAGTGGAAAGCATTTCTTTTTGAACAAATTTCCTTTCCATCAGTTCCAGGCTCACATTTTTTTAAAACAAGTATGCCTTTCTTCCATGTTTACAACTCTTATATTTTCCCTGTTCAGACATAGACTTCAACTTTCCTTTCCGTGTAGTCCTTCTTGAAATCAGTTTGGTCAGCTCTCTTAGGTTGCAAAGCTCTAGAACAAAACAAGAGGTTACTTATTTTCATTTACAAAAGACGTAACAAGACAACCTGTAGGTCTGCCCTGGCAACAAGTTCAGAGTCCCAAATGACTGGGAAGACTTGAGGGTATATCTTTTCAGGTATGAACTTTGTCAATAATATACTATCCATGACAAAGAACTACAGTTCTCCCCCAACATATGTGGGTTTGACTCTTGCAGATTTGATTATTCTCAGTGCCCTCTTGCCTCCCCCCTGTGCACTCTTCTGCCCACAGCTGCCAGCACAATTCCACTGGCAGTGGGCAAGAGAGTGAAAGGGAGAGAAGATCTCCCCCTATGAGCTCCTGCCCCCACTGCCCATGTGATTGCACAGGCAGGGACAGCCAGAGAGTTAAGGGGGGCAGATATTTCCCCGCCTGCAATCTCCTGCACCACTGTATGTGTGATTGCATGTGCAGGGGGTGGCGAGAGAGTGAAGGTGGGAAGATCTGCCCCTATGCTCTTCTGCTGCCACTGCCCGCATGATTGTGCATGCAGGGGTAGCAAGGGAGTGAAGGGAGAAGATCTCCCTCCCCATGCTTTTCTGTTGTTGTTCCCTGTGCAATCACACAGGCTGGCCACGGTGAGAAAGTGAAGTGGGAAAGATCACCCCCCCCCATGCTCTCCTGTGCCACTGCTCATGCCATTGTGCGAGTGGTGGGTGGCTAGAGAATGAAAGGGAGGGAACATCTCCCTTTGTGCTCTCCTAGCTGCCTGCGGTTATTTGTGTTTTTTTTACTTTTGCAGGGATCTCTGTCCCTAATCCCTGCGAATGTAGAGGGCTTACTATAGAGACAAGCCAAGGTAGTGGGATCAGGAACTATCAATCTGTCAGATTTAGAGTATCTCTTTGGATAATGGGTCATAGGAGAAAACTTTGATGAACAAGGAACCTATTAATACTAGGATTTTATTTCGTTCTTCTGCTGTTTTTTTTTTCCCTTAGTATGATTTTTGCATGCTGAACGAATGAAAAAAAGCACACATTTTGATACAAAAATGTCTCAGTCTCAGTTTCGGTGTATCTCTCTGAATCCCACCTGTACTTAATCCCCATATTTGTTTTGTATTAAGTGGTGAACTGTGGTGAAGGGACATTAAAATTTATGCACATTTTGTAAATGTGTTTTATACATTTCTTCCTACTTTTATCGTACTGCTTCTCTGATGAATGTTTGTGCCTATGTTTTTTTAAAAAAGTGCATATTTTAACTATTTTACATTTTACAACAAAACCTATCTTTGTTTCTTCAGCCATTCTAGTCAGAATTGCTAACCACTGCACATATGCACCCTCATGATACATAACTTCTTAAACTCCAAAAGATAACAGAATGCTTATGTCTATTTTTTAAACGTAGCCATTTCAGCAAATTTGCATTTGACAATATTTTAAAATGTGCACCTTATTTTGTGCATGCTTTATTTCTTCAAAATGCCCTGTAAGGCCTTGTAAATGTATGAATTTGTGAGTCAAGGCACATTTATTCTCATGACAAGTCTGAAGAAGTACAAAGGGCTACTTGCACTGAGGGTGTCAGATCCAAAGAAATGGTTTTCCATCCATAACCATTACTGAGACATTCAGAATGCAGTTTGCTTCTTGCTGCCTATACCTGACCCCAAAAGAGACCCCAGGCTCAAGGGGTGCTGGCTCCAGGACTATTTCCTCCAGAAAAGGCTATAAAGTACAGGTATACCTCAGTTAGCAAAGTAAATGTTTTCCTGAGCATTCAACAGACAGTTTGGTATCAGAGGCAGAAATAATATGGAAAGAATAGAGACAGGTTCTTGACCACCAAAAAAAACCCCACAAAACAACCAGCTTTACATATTTCACCAAACTTTTTATTCAGAACTAACAACATGCACATGTGAAAGGAAACAATCAGGTCAGATAAGCTTTGCTTAAGTAAACAAAATATATTTTAAACCTTCTACAGATGAATTGAAAGCTTCTTCCAAAAAGCATCCAGGGATAATTTTTAATTTCACCAGCATCCACTGTGCTTACGATTTCCATTTTGCTGGCTTGGGCCCTTTCTGCACCATGTGCCTGACCCGCCATGGGGACACGATTGTAGCGCTCCACGGGTTGTGCTTCTGCATGATGTCATCATGGTCCCGCCACGTTTTGTCCCTGCGCATCACATGAGCGCGGTATTTGTAAAATGGAAAAAATCCATTTTACACTTACCATTGCATAGCGCTGCTGCCTTTTCTGGCCATGCGGAAGGGCAGAAGTGCACAGGTGTTGCCTCCCTTTCCAGCGTAGCAATGGCAAATGCCAGACTGCACTGTGGAAGGGAAGAGGCGGGGCCAGAGCGTTCCTCTCTGCAGCAACCGGGTGAGGTGTGGAGGGGAGCATTCCTGGCACGCTTTCCCTCCCACCAGGGCTGCAGCGAAAGGATGTTGCTGAGCCCCATTGTGGGGAAAGGGCCATAGACTTACAGATCTATGTGTTTTAATGTCCTGGTGGTAGCTGGCAAAGCAGGCATATCTGCTCTCTTTTTTTCTGTTTTGCTGTTCATGCAAAGTCAGCTACTTTTTACCTTGCCTGTTTCAGGGAGGCTTATACAGCTACAATGTGATGGGCAAGAGTAGAATCCCTTCTTTCCTAGCTCAAGCTTTACCGCATAGAATCATAGAATCATAGAAATGTAGAGTTGGAAGAGACCACACAGGCCATCCAGTCCAACCCCCTGCTATGCAGGAACACCCTCAAAGCATTCCCGACAGATGGCCATCTAGCCTCTGCTTAAAAACCTCCAAGGAAGGAGACTCCACTACACTCCGAGGCAGCATATTCCACTGCCGGACAGCCCTGACCATCAGGAAGTTCTTCCTGAGGTTCAGGTGGAATCTCCTTTCCTGCAGCTTGGCTCCTCGTCCTGGTCTCTGGAGCAGCGGAAAACAAGCCCACTCCCTCCTCTACATCTACTTCAACCCCTCACTAAATGTCTGTGTTTTTCTAGCTCTCCTCTTTGTGCTCATGCTGATTAAAAAATTTCTAGCTAGACAAATGACAAGGAAGAAAAGGGGAGCTGAGAAGGCATAAAAATACTTTGTAAAAATGAGCTCTTTAAAATTAGGTATTCCTGAATATCACATACGGAAAGAGAGATGAGGCAAAAAGGCAGTTCTAAGTTTGTCTGTAGTGCCATAACCTTGAACTAGTGCCATAACTTTTTAAAATTTGCTATTCTTTCCAAACCACACATAAAGCCATCCAAATGCTTCCTCTAGTGACTCCTGTCTTGAGGAGAAAACACAATATAATAAGACAATTCATCTAAACAGCTCATTTAAGCAACTAAGCACCAATATTAAAGGGAACAGAATGTGACAATAATCAAAACCTGAAAAAAATAGTCCAAGTGGGAACACATCCCCTGACAGGACTGAAGAATGTTTGGTATTGTGATTGGGAAAAAGAATGTGCACAATTATTACTTACTAGATGGCGTTGTAAAAGCTATTTTTTTTTTTTTTGTATATGAAATCTGGGTACTTAGAATTCAGTGTCAATAGACTTGTGCATTTTACCAAAAATGTGATGGGCAAATGGTACATTAAAGATTAATCAGGATTTGAGGCAGGGAGGGATAGAATCTGAAGTATTCTAGAAGCCTTACAGAGGCAGGACAAGAAATGAATTTGTTAAAAAATTTGTCTTGGTATCTCATATTAGTTAACTGAAATACATTAAGTCTGTTTTTATTGTCTTTGGTATATACAGATTTATTTGCACACCAGTTTAGATGCTTATAAACAGGATGGCACAAATTCATGGATCACACCTTTCAGGCAATAGGTTCAGCATACTGGCACTAGTTGTTTTAACTGTTTGCGAAGGGGATTCTGTTCAGGCTGTATGGGACATACAGCTCTGTCCATCCCCCTCCCCTTCAGCTTCTGCTATCTGAGACGCCTTATTCTGTACAAGGACAGAACCAGCACTGGGTGGTAGTACTAATTTATGACTCTCTTTTGCACAAGTGTCTTCAGCTGGCACAACTTTACATACTTTTTTCTATATGTAGCTTGCTCTTTTTTGACACTCATTAGACAACTTAATTGTGTGGCAATATGACTATGTACAACAACATTAATAGTCCCAAGCTCTACAAATATAGTTCCAGTTATTCTAAAATGTTTGTTCTCCCAGAACTGTAAAATCCAGAGTAAGCCATAGTTCATACTGATATAAGGATAGTGGTTATAAACATTTCCCAGAAAACAATGACTCACACTCCAGAATAATGAACTGCAGCATGCCCTAACTAGACACTGCAGATTCAGAGCTAAACCATCAGGTTCTATGCAGTGTCAGAATATTTACAAACTCTGAGAAGTTCCTTGAACAAAATAGTCACATGTATAGTTTTAAGTTTTCAGAAAGTTATCACTCTAGTTAATGCTTATTTTATCATTATTCAGAAGTAATTGAAATAGCTTCCTGTTTAGTTACTGAAATACATTAAACTGCTACAAAATGCTGATATATGATGCAAAGCACAGCTAAGTAGTGAGGCCACACACATTCTGTAATATTTTATAACAAAAAAGGAGTGAAATTATCTATCCTTACGGTATAACTAATTTATTGAGGAAAGTAACTTGTTATTTGTAAATCACTATTTATAGAATCATAGAATCATAGAGTTGGAAGATACCCCAGGGGCCATCCAGTCCAACCCCCTGCTATGCAGGAATACACATCAAAGCATTCCCAACAGATGGCCATCCAGCCTCTGCTTAAAAACCTTCAAAGAAGGAGACTTCACCACACTCTGAGGCAGCATATTCCACTGCTGAACGGCTCTGACCATCAGGAAGTTCTGCCTGAAGTTGAGCTGGAATCTCCTTTCCTGCAGCTTGAATCCATTGATCCTTGTCCTAGTCTCCAGAGCAGCAGCAAACAAGTCCGCTTCCTCCTCAACATGACATCCCTTCAAATATTTAAACATGGCTATCATGTCTCCTCTTAACCTTCTCTTCTGCAGACTAAACATACCCAGCTCCCTAAGCTGCTCCTCATAGGGCATGGCTTCCAGCCCTTCACCATTTTGGTCACTCTCCTCTGGGCACATTCCAGCTTGTCAGGGTCTGAATGTATCTCTGCAAATCCAGTTGTCTTCCATATTAATCTCTGGCTTAAATATCTTACCATTGTTGTTGACTGTGGTTTTAGAGTCTATGGTTATAAGCAGTACTAGCAAGTTACTCAGAGTATCTTAAACAGGTTCTTCATTGTACTATTGTATTATACATATTTGGCCACACATTTAATACTTTAGATCAGCCCATGAAATCAGTGGGACTGAAGTTACTCACAAGGAACTTCACTCCCATTGATTTAACTAGGTCTGTTCTAATTATTACTATGCCTATATCAATCCATATTGGCTAAAAAAACACATTTTAAAAAAGGTGAAATAAGAAAACACATAAAAGCCAGATATTATTAAGGAAAATAAATGCGATCATAGAAAAAAAATTGAAAAATGAAGCATTAAAGTGAAGATCGATATGCAACCAAAAGAGTGCCACTGGTTTGCAAGCAGGGAGGTATTGGTGGGCATAGAGCTATGTAGGTTTTCTTTTTAAAAAACAAACAAAACACCTAAAGGTGGGGAACAGGTAGCAAAAACAGTGCATTAAGCACTGAGCATGCCTAGTGGCCTTCCCTTAGTGTATATTATATATTATGGTAAGGGGTCAGGTGAACTACATCTTCAACTACATCTTACTACATCTTCTTAAAACCAGTGGACCTTTTTAAAAAAAGTTATGCAAATTATTTGCTAATTATGCAAAACATATGATGAGTTGGGAAAGAATCATACAAACAAACCCCTGCTGATTTCCTACCCCAAAGTAATCCTCAATTAGGGTGGCTATACGTAGAAAAGAATGAGGGTCTTAAAAGCTTTAACAGTTGTGTTGAAGAAAGAATATGCCATAATTGAAAGCAATCCTTCTCCTCTCTTTGTAAGGAGTTCCAGAGCCTGGGAGCAGCAACTAAGAAAGGCTTCTTGTTTCAAAACCAAGCACGCTCCTAGCAGTAAGTGCCACGTACTTTTGCTTATAGGAATCCTCCAGGCCAATGCGTCTCAAATTACCTAGCAAATAGTTTTTCTCTCCATCTGGCAGGGATCAGTCCGATGTTTACATTATATTATTATCATATTCACATAATTTCCTGAATGCACACCAGAAACTGGCACTTATGGCTCATGGACAAACACTAGTTCATGGACTACTGCATTGAGTAGCACTGGTCTAACGGGCATTGGAAAATCTCAGGCAACAATGAGTACATTTGATTTAAAAAAAAACAACAGTTGAATTTAATTTGTATCTGATCAGCCTACTTGGAGGGCAGAAACTGAAGCTGTGATCTGTGTAAAACCAAGTAAAATGTATGTGAAGCTGCAATCAACTCAATGGAACATGAAGCTTTGATATACAACTTGAGTATAGGATTTGGGTCAGGAATGAGTCTGACAGATGAAGTCTGGCACATGTGGAAATTTGCCTGCTGTTGGAGGTTAACTTTTGTCTGGCCAACCAAATCAGCCATTTGGCATATAGTGACAAATGGGATGGGGGAATAGTAGTAACACAGCTGGTATATCTGTTAGGAAGATTGGGATCACTCTTTCAGTTGCCAAAGTCTACTGCTACTTCACCTCTGTTGCCACTTCCTCTCTTGTCTCACTGTGCAATGCTGCTGTGCCCCTTTCCCTTATACCTTGCTGCCATGACCCTCAATATCTCTTCTTTCCTTTTTCTTCCTTGCTTGCATCACTGTCTGCCTACCATCTGTAAAGCAGCACCGAAGGTTCAAAAGTAACTGGTGCTGCTTTTAACAGAAGAGGTAGGCGAGGAGGTAATGGTGGCACTGGTACTGCTTAAATGTTTAGAATGGAAATATCAGTTTTGGTGCCATTAAATAAATTAAGGCCCAAGTCAGAATGAATACGGAATGTTGTATTTATTGCTATTTTTTTTGTCAAAGGGAGGCTATACTGTTTAATCACATCTACACTAATATTCTGAGTTTAACAATTGTTTTCCATGCACAGGAAATCATTATCTACCAGCGAACTTTTTTTAAAAAATGGTTGAAAATGAACCAGGAACTCTTTATGGTTAGCTGTGATTTCAATTGTTGGATAACAAACTCAAAACATTGCAATTGGTTTATAGCTCCAAGATCAGATATAGTGTCTGCACATTTTACCTCATAGTTCAAATTCTAGAAGAGCCCAAAGCCTTGCTTTTTAGAAAATGAAAGTTACCAGACTAAGGCAACTAGTGGCATAAGCATACACTGCAGGGGAGAGGAAAGGCATAGCTGAAAGTATAGGTGAAACATAGGCCCTCAGATGCAGAGGGAAGCTTTTTGTGATCCAAGAGAGTGATACAGTGAACAAGGAACAACATCTTATTCTCCCAAAGCTATTTGTCTTCCCAGGGTTCCACTTGCTGTTTTCACAGGACTCTAGGAAGTCATCCAATCAGCAGACTGTTTGTCTCTTTTCAATTAGATGTTGAGGCTTCAGGCATCATTCAGGTCCAGTGAGGAGTATTTAGGCCATTTCCGCACTAGACTGTTCTAGCGCTATTGTTCCACTTTCAACATCCTATGGAATCCTGGGGTTTGCAGTTTCGAGAGGGGCCTTTAAGTCAGACCTTCGATGCTCTTTCAGCATTTAGCTGGAGTGTGTCTTCCCACTATCCTGCTCTTGTTCTAGGCTCTCTGGGGATTACCATTTAAACCAGTATTATTTGCTAATAGCCTTTGCTCACTCGCTTGCATTTTTTTTTTCAGTTGCATTGTGTTTTTCTAATTATTTCATCACAACTTTGGTGGTTTTGCATGGGCCCACATCTAGTTTTTGGGGAGATGGAAACTGAGTGTCCATCATCCCCCCCCCCCCCGTTTGGGGAGTCCTCTTAAGGAACTTTGAGGATGTAGAAGAACAGGGTCAGGCCCAACTCAGATGCTGAGAGTCCAACTCACTCCCAGATGGCAAGAAAATTATACAGTCTATGTTTGCCACTTCAGGACTGCCATCAGTAGGTGATCTGGAAGATGGGTATGTATTGGATAGCAGGCTGGCTGTTGAACATCTGAATACATGCTTTGTGCTGCATCAGGCCTTATACAGCTGTAAATAATAAAGTTGTGGCCTCATTATTCCCCAGCAAGGTCGTTCTTGTTGGTTGTTTACTCCAATGTACCTCTGCCAGCTCCATTATCACTAGCCTCCCAAACCTAGCTGACTTGGTAATACATCAGCCCTAGATATGCGTGCATCATATCTAAGCAGAAGTGCTTTCACATTACATATGAAATAGATTGCATCTGATTCATTCAAATAAAGATTGTAAATTCTCAAACTGGATGTATTCCTGTTCTGTATAAATCTGAACTAAATTGAAATGCTATCCCACATCAGTAGGGCTTGCTATTTTCCTTTCCAAAGTACTCCCAGAATCATGCTACATTGTGATTTAAACATGGCAACAGTAATCATAAAGAGCCTTGAAATTAACTGCACACCCTCAAAATGCAAAATGGTCTCACTATAAATCCTGCCAAAATTTGAGATATAGCTTTTACCAAAGTTCAGCCTAAAGCAAGATAAATGTTTCAATTTTAAACAATACAAATAAAACACAATGTCAGTGGAGCCAGTATTATTTAAATCCAATCAAATACATCAGTTGTGCTTTTCCTGTACAAACTTTTAAGTACTTACAATTCAATATGTCTATTCAGAAGTAAGATAGGTTTCAGTGGAGCTTACTCTAAAATGAATGTATGCGTGTGTATTGCAATCATAAACCTCTTACCTGGAAGTAAGTCAATTTCAAGAGAATCAGACACGCTTCAGCCCAATTCAGTTCAAATTGCATAGCTATTGTTTTTATATAGTTCCAAAAGTCTGGTTTCAGCAGGATATCTTACATTCAGTCTTAAAAAAAAAAAGATGTGAGAGGATGTCTTGGGAAAGACTAGCTAGTAAAATCCATCTTACACTGTCATAATACTTTGCTACCATTGCTGAATTTTGTTTGGAATAATCTGGCCTTAATGCCCCCATCCCCTGCTGAATTGCTCAGACTGGTAGTAGATTAGGACAGAGAGAGGTGCCAGTATTATCTGTGTTAGTGCTCCAGAGGTCACATTACACTAACAAGACTGGCCTCCATCAGGATTGACAGAATCCAGCTGTTGGGTTTTAGTCAGGGCCTTCCTGTGTGTTAGAGAGATCCACACAGAGAAGAGAGAAGATGTGTCTGAAACAAGCAAATACCCTGGCTGTGAATCCTCTTGGCCCTTTCTGATTGTTCTTTTCCAGGAGGCACCAATAAAGGTCAATGCATGTGAAATCGTTTAGCTTGTGCACATCTAAAATGCCATGTGTTTTATCTTTGAATGTACTCAGCACTAGAATTGCTTTGACACACCACTGAGATTGAGGTGTTATATGTACTTTTAAATTCTGTTTTCATCATATTTTGCAGGATTTAGCCAATTTCCCCCCCTTTTCCTCACTCCTTAGGCATATGTATTTTCACACTCACACTTTTGAATTTGAAGGGAAAATGGCAGAGAAACATCCATTTACTGGGTTCTATTAATCCCTTTTTATTATTTGTTGTCTTACTGTTTATAACTAATTAAGACAGACTTCTCTCTCTCTTCTTTTAAAATGTCACATTAGTTTATTGAATGGGGTGCGAGCCAATAAGTGTTTTGCTTTGTTTACATCAACATGCTTAAGTTTTGCAGACAATATTCTTTTTCCTATTAGAGAGCAGAAATCACAGTAGCCAACAGAGGGTGCTGAAGCTCTCAGATGACTACGGGCAAAGACTGAACCATCTTCCTGATGTCAGCATGGCTTTCTGAACATATTTACCAGGAATACTTAACTAGGCTGAAACTTGCATATGACATTTATTGTAACAGTTTGGATAGCTACGTTATTTAAAATTTAAGACAGAACTGGTTTATAGGTCAAAGTGCATATTTACTGTTGCCTATTTGCTGTTATAATAACTAGGCAACGAAACATCATGGGAATAAGGGCAAAGCCATGCCCAATCATATTATGTGAAGATATTTATTAGCAAGGGCTGGATCCAGATAAAGTCATAGTTTAGATCAGGCTTACACAACCTCATGTTCGCTAGATGTGTGTCCTACAATACTATTTACTCTTTCAGTCAGTATCTTGGAAATGGGGGGATTCTCAAAATGGGGCAGAGGCCTTTTTTATGAGTAGAGCTTCACTCATGAAAGGTGGTATTGACTGATTTTGGTGATACCACACCACAGCCTACCTCATTCACCATTATCCTCCAGTGCTTTTCCAGCATTTACAGTCCTTCTTCCCCATGGTTACTTTCAAAGGCAAAAGCTGCAATGGAGGAACATATATAACATATAATTTATCAGGGTTTTCAGACAGGGCAGTTTAAATGCAACATATTCAAACTTACCAGAAAGAACTAGAGAAAGAAAGAAAAGAGAAAGAGAGCCACTGTTTAACTATTTTTTATGCAAAGCAAACTGAAGCCAAATAATATGAGGGGGAAAAAAGATTCGTGAAGTTGTTTGCCAACAGTCTTTTTAATTTTTACAAACCTAACATGTGCTTTACCAATACTTCTTGTATATATTCTGTGAAGATGAGGAAAGAATTATGATGTCTCATACAAGCAAATGGGATGTGGGGTCCTCTGATCTGGTCAAGATTAACTTAAGTCACATTGATTTCAATGGGTCTAATTCTGATTATGTCTTAAAATTCTGGTCCTCAGAACAGAAAAAGGATTTTAATTCATCTTGTTTTATTAATAAAAAAGAATACTTTTTAGGATTAATACTTCAATGAGTCATAATTTTTATTCAGGAATTTTTTCTCCAGTGAGCCAAGGTAGATTGGTATAGTTCCATGCATTTCAATGTGACTTCATCAGGATACACATGATGAACCATTCATCTCCTTCAGAAGGGCTGTGTCTTTTTTTTTTTAAGAACAAAGACTATCAGTGATGAAACATTTACTGCATCTGTTTAAAGGGGCTGTTTGAGAGGTTAATTGGAAACCATTATTCATATATGTATCCATCTTAGGAGATCATTTGCAGTTTCAGTTCGTTTTCAGCTTTGTTTTCCATCTCAAATAGTAAAAATAGCAAGAAGTGAAACAGAACTGATGTCTGCCTATGTATGAATTTTAGAACATTGTAATGTACAAAGTTTTATAGTCTGAATAACCTAGGAGCAGTCTATATAATACTGTTTTTCATGTCCCCTTGCCCTTTTGGAGGAATATTTATTATTTTAATTCCAGATTTCATTTTCTCCATGATGAAGTGGTTGTATGAAGGGTTAACTTGGCCATGGCCATCACAAACTATCAAAACATGACTTGACAAGCAATATGAGAATCTATATTATATCTATATGCATGCACATTTATATACATAGATATGCATAGATGGATGAAAACCTCTTCCCATATTAAATTTGATCATGCACATTGATACTTACGGTCCAACTATACAGTATGTGAAGTGTGTCATTACAAGCCATGTCAGCGTCATTTGTATGTAATACTAGGTGCCAAGGAAACAAAATTTTAATCAGAAGTGCACGATACATAAAGGGAAGTTTAATCTTCCTGTCCGAATATTGATTCTGACAAATACTGTATGTTATCCTTAGGGGAAAAAAGCTGGCACTAAAGGGGTATTTCCCCCAGTCCCCATGATTAGGGTCATGTCTAAGGAAAAGAAATTAAACCTCCCTGCCACTTATACTAAAATCCTGATTCCTTCCTTGTATACTGACTATTCATTTTTTAATAACTGACCATGGATTAATTTGTTCCAGCTTACTTAGAGCAGATGCATCAAACTCAATAGCCTTTGAGACAATGATGCTGACATAAGGCCCATTGATTTAAATGGGCCAATTTAAAGTGCTATTCATCTGGAATCAATCCATTATAAGTAGCTGTTGTTGTTTTAAAAAAGAAACAAGTGCACCTGTGTGTGCGCTCATTGGCGTGCAGGATGGTAATGTTTAATTCTTCCCTGTCCAGCTAGGATTCTGACAAAAATTATTCCCTGATTCTAATGCATGTAATAGTGACCTAGGAATGACTTTGATCACATCACTAACTATATTCTTGAGAAATCTACTCTCTTCTTATATAATAAAATTCAGTGTTAGGTCGTCTAGTAGCTGACAAAATATGACATATGAAGCTGAGGTTATAATCTGTTCCAAACATGTGGTGTTACGTGGTCTTTGCTGTTACTGTTATGTACAATATTGTTATGTACCCAATTGACTTCTATGATGAGGGGATTTTTGGCAGGTTTATTCAGAGAGGTTTGCTGTTGCCTTCCTCTGAGGCTGAGAGAGTGTGACCTGCCCAAGGTCAGCCAGTGTGTTTCAGATCCTGGAGTCCTTGTCCAGTACTCAGACCATTGCACCACACAAGTTCATTAACCACTCTAGATATAAGCAAATACAGAAAAAGAGAAACATTTCATTGTTGCAGTTAAACTGTATGGTCATCCCTCCACATTCGCTAGGGTTAGGGGCACAAGATCCCTGTGAAAGTGAAAAAAACATGAATAACTCTAGGCCCTCCCAAACCATATTTAACACACAAAAAAAGTATGATCACCATATTCAATCCACCATGGATTCCTTTCAGGCAGCAGGATTTCTTCATAAGGCAGAAGTGGGTGGCTGTTGGGGGTTACTGCTACCTCTACTGCTGCCCCACACCATTTTTAATAGGGTCTTACTAGCCTTGTTTGCAGCTTCTCAGTCTCACAAGGCTTGCAGTCTCTATTAAAAATGGCATACGGCAGCAGAAGAGATGACAGCAAATAATTTGTGAACAATCAAATCCTCAAAAGAAACCTGCAAACGTGGAGGGCGGACTGTACAAATTCATACATTAACAGGCTGAATTAACTGTATGTATGTATGTATTTTGTATTAAAATATTTATGTCCTCCCTTCTGTCCAGAAATCTCAGATGGATGGACGACTTCCTGTATAGGACAACATCTTATAACCACCTGAGGATATATGAAACTTCACAAGCCTTGCTTGCATCTACACTGCAATACATAATTATTGTCTTGTTTTGTTTTGTTTTACCATTCACATTATATCCATTAATTTGCTCTGTGAATACTGGAATGCTGAAACTAGCAGTTATTTAAAAGAAGGTATTTTTAATATAGCAAATATTTTAAAGAAGGTAAAAAAAATTAAAACAAACCACACAATGTTTGAAATATGAAACTTACCAAAAAATCTCTTTAATGTGTGGTCATTACACTATAACCATACATTTTTGTGACCACAGGTTGTGCTATTTTGTTGTCAGGCTTCCATTCTGATAGGGAACCTCTGTTTGTTTAGACTGTGTAGTTCTTCCATTTAATTCACTCTGGCTCCAGTGTCAGAAATTCAAACTGCTGTCAATGGAAAATTCATGTTTTCCCTTGAAAGGTTTAAAACAGCAAACCCCATGAACTGAAATTATCTCTTCTTAAGGGTAATTATGCTAGGCTACTTGGGAAGGGGGTTGGCTAAGCCATATTTTCTTTTACCTTTCTTTTACCTCTATTTAGGCCTTCAAAAGATGTTTACAACAGGATTATACCATTTTACCATATTTTCGTTTGGGTGGAAGATGAGATTTTCCTAGTCACTACAATTATTTTAATAAAAGTGGGAGTAATTTTTGCACTGAATTTTAAATTCTATTGCTGAAACAAAGCATAAATATTTGCATTTTTTAATGCTATTTTAACTGTGATTTGCTATCAACCACATTAAGGCTGCAGTCATATCAGCGCTTATTTGCAAGGAAGCTACAGTAAACACAGTGGGACACACTTCCAGTTAAACCTGAATAGGATTGCATTCTAACAGACATTCTGGGTCATTCCTAAAATTTCTCAAAGGCTGCAATATTTCAATTAATAAGGACCTTAGGTAGAATAAAATACCCCATCTGGTAATCAGGGATAAGTACTTGGGGCCTTAAAGATATTGTTGGACTACATTTCCCATCAGCTTTCATTACTGGTTGTCATGAGTAGAGCCAACACCAACAATTCAGCAGTTGCAAGATTACAAGCTGGCCACTTTTGTTGTAGGTACTTATTACCAGAAACTTTTCTGTGCAATTAAAACCTCTTCTCAGATTCACTTGGCAGCCTGTTCCAGGAAAGAAAAGAATAAGGACACAAGGCACCAATATCAGAGGGAAGAGATTAAATTTCAAAGTTCTACAATTACCAAAATTTAACAGCCCAACGCATTTCATAAATACATACTTCAGAGGTATACCGCTGTACAAAATGATCTACTCATTTGTGCTCTGTAATCCAATGAATCAGGATATTTTCTGAGGTTCAGTGTTCCTAGTCTGTACAAGAGAAACAATCTTTCTCAGAGTATAGTCATGAAGATATTGGCTGGCATCCTGATAGTGACACATGCTGACATAACTGAAATTTTCACCTACAAATGCACTTTCCTGCTTTGGGGTTGGTGCAGGACCCTAACAGCTTCATCCACTATTACTCCATCCCAGAGCTACCTACCTCGCTACACATTAGGCACCACCCTGGATGTCCTCATGAGGTCTAGGAGGATAATGTCATATTCATGAATCTGGCTGCTAGAATAAAAATAGGCTGCTGTCCCTTGTCCACCTCCATGCTCCCCATCCACTGGATGTCCATGGAGTCCATGCTAAAGACACTTGCAGCACATTCAAAGTAGTATGTGAACCACTTGTACAAAGTTTCCATCATCGTTATTCTCATCACAAGCAAACTGCGCAACCTAACTGAATTTTGCCAGCAAAATATAACTCTAATGCAGCAGGCTGTCTAGATAACAGGAAACTATTTTCCATACATACAGCAATTCTTGAGACTTAGTCTTCCCCTGAGATTGGTAAACATAGAAACCTGCCCTACGTGAATTGCGTGTGTGAGTAAAAGACCATAGAAAGCTGACTACTTCCTTCACAGACCTGAGGAAATGTGAAAATGAGGTTTTAGTTAGCCTGTTTATATGACACATTATCAATTATCTGTGAAACTTAAGTGTAGAAAAGGATTTATGGGAGTGGCCTCAATATCACTGAGGACAGAGAGATCTTTAAGGACAGACATCTTCTAAGACTGTGAAGCTCAAACAGTTATTGCAACATCAAGAAGAGAAATTTGGAGGATGAAGATGTCCATCTCATATACAAATACTTCCTTTGATACTGAAATGCACCACTGGATAAATGCACTAGTGACCGTACATTCAACTGGTGGTAAACATCTATATAAGTTTAAAGCTGCTCTTACTATCATACAGAAATAGGTTCGTTCCATATGAAGCAACATTGTTGCTTTGGGAGAAATTGTTTTGCTCCATCCTTGTTCCCCCTGGGATGATCTGTGGAGGGCCCAGTGTTGCCCAGATCAGAGATGCAGCAAAATTTGTCCCTCCAGGTGTTTTGGACTTCATCTTCTAAAAACTCCAGCCTATATGGCCCACAGTCCAAACACCTAGAGGGACAAAGTTTTCCCACCCCTGGTCTAGTGAAGCTTTTAATGTAACATGTGTAGACTCTCATCAAAAAAAGGGAAATGTATTCTAACAATGGGATAGGGGAAATAATTCCTCACTGGAATGATTTAACACCTATAAAATTTTCAGTTTTAGCAAGACTGGAACTAATAGTTAGCTTGGTTGCTCTGTGAAAATCCAAATTTCACCACGCTGTGCTTCACTGTGACCATCTGGGACATTTAGTAAATAAGCAGATCCTTGTTAAAACCAAATACTTTTATCTTAGCTGTGGTACACTAAGTAAATAAAAAAATAGTTACCTATTCCCCCACCCTTCTCTAGTCCCCAAATACATGCAAATGGAATTCTTAAAGGTATTTCATTTGCCCATTTAGTTTAACTTGAATATTGAAGCCATGCAGACAATTTAAACTGTGTGTGTGCGTGCCTGAGACTGAGACTCAGACTGAGATTGAGATTCCTAAACATCTCACATCTGGTACATGGAATATATTTGGACTGCAAAGTAGGGTTACTGCAGAACTTTCCAGCAGAACAAGACTACAATTAACTCCACTCTCCGTAGAAAGCCTCATTTTGTTGACATTTCACTGGAAAAAAAATATTGGCATATCAGATAGCTCTCAATTTGGAGACTAAGAATGTTCCTTTTATACTGTTCCCCACCATATCGAATGGGGAAGTAATGAAGCTATATGGTTTGTCATCTAGAAGCAGAAGGATTTGCTACCTAGAATCCATGAAGAGTGTTTCCATCCAACATTTTCCATTGACTGAAACAGCCACCATTGTACCAAAATAGAATCAGAGCATATGAAATTACTCTTAAAAGCAATTAGTTACAGCTATAGTTTCAAGGCCCTGAAATTGGTAGCCGCTATTAAAATTTTAATTTGAAAAATGTACCTTTTTGTTTCTCTGTTTCTCAATGGTAATGAAAAGAGACATTTGCAGTCACTTGAATCTGAGTTCCACAAACTGCTGGCCTGTATCTGAAAAGTATTCTTCTCTTATCTACTTCATTGTTGTCTGAATCTCCACAATAAAACAAGAAGCGTAGCATGAGCCAGTGTTTGAACCATGTATCATACCTCACCCACTGTTTAGTGAAGTAACACCCACATAATGAGAAGAATAACTGAAAGTTATAGCCACAGTACACAAGAAAAGAAGTAAAGTTGTTCTATGTTAAGTAACAATCATAACATATCGAAGTTATAGCTTCATTATTGTTTTAACAGGAATTAATAATAATTAAATGTAATCGGGAGACTTTAGAGCTTGGAAATAACTAGTTACTTCACAGATCTAGTTCCTAATACTATCTTGAATTCCTCTCCCCATTCCATTTATGTATACACTGTCTATATGGGCAGTTAAAACTAACACTAACATAAGCAATGGGGAACCAATACTACATTATATCTGGGGGCAGTGATCTAGCTTAGCAATTAAAGCGCAGATTTGGCGGCACACCATGGCAACTGTTGTCTGAGCTGACTGATTGACTTTGCATAAATGGTAGGCAGTGCTGTATTTAAGTTTTTTACTCCACATCTCAGGTCAAGTCTCAAGTCTCTACCTTCAAGTCTCAAGTCAAGTCTCAAGTCTTTGAAGATACTTTCAAATGAAGTCTCAAGTCTGGAAGCCAACTTTATACCTCAACCTATATTCCAGAATTTCTGGACAAAGTTGCATAAAGTCAGTTTTAACAATTTAAGCAGAGTCAGCCCTCCATTATTTGCGATTTTGCCGTTTGCAGCTTCAGAAGTGAGGAATAGGATCCTTCTTACTCCTCCTTCCTGAAACTAGGGGCTTTTGTGCCATTGGGCATAAAAGAGTCTGTAGCTTTGGAAGTGAGGAGTAGGATCCTTCGTACTTCCCATTTCTGAAGCTTCAAAAGCTTTAGAAAGAAGTATCCTTCCTCCTCAAGCCAGTTGCCTAACACATTTGCCATTCCCCTCTCAGAAATGCATGCTGCACTCTGGGGGGAAGCCTTGTCTTCGGCTTTTAGGAAAAGTTCTCCAATACGCAGCAGGGACAGGCTGCTGAGCAGACCTCAAGCCTGCCTCAAGCCCATTACGTAACCTGTTTGTTGTTCCCCTCTGAGAAATGCACCCACATTTTGGGCTTGAGACAGATCATCATGTGACCAATAGACAAAAAGAGATGGAAGCGTTGTTCAAAGTTGTAAGGTTTCTGGATGAATGTGTTATATTACTGAACCAAGGGCAGCTAGTCAGTCATTAAAAATATACAAGTCTCAAGTCAAGTCAAGTCAGTGCATCATTTTTTGCCAAGTCAAATCCAAGTCAAGTCACTGAAGTGACTTGAGTCCGACTTGAGTCTAGTCAGTTGACTTGAGTCTACATCACTGATGATAGGGCTGACCATGCTCAAACTATAGTTTTCTGTGAGTGTCGTGCAGTCTAGATCGGTGATGCAGTCTCGATAAGGGATGTATCCCTTCTAGGCTCTTTACATCTGGGGCATTGGTGCACACTGTCCAATCATTAAGACATGGCTTGAATATTTCCAAAGTGGTAACCTCTATGCTGTTTTTGTAAAAAACTACATTGATTTTATATACCTTTGATGGTAAGTAAGGTATTGTAGTTTGGGTATTTGAAAATGTTAGTAAAATTGATTGAGATACATTACAAATATGTTGCCATTTTCAGTTTACTCTCATATTACCTTGCTGATTCCAACATTTCTAAAATAAATAATAAACATGATGACATCTAGGTATTTTATGAGATGCATTTGGATGAGTGTATTGTAATCCAGTCTCAGCTTCCTAAAAATCACACAACACACAAAAAAGACATGAGGAATTAAAAAAATAAACAGGATAAGAGAAAGGGTAAATGTAAGCAAAACAAATTAATGGTATCAGACAACATTAAAATTTAGACATGCAAAATGTTGGGATTTTGATGTAATTGTGACGCATCTTCTGGTTGCCCACTGTCTTTACAGCCTATGTGGCGAGTTTCATCCCTGATCAGAACTATAGCTATTCATTGTGTTCACCATGTCATTTTCTCAGTTAAGAACCCAGTTTCAGGTTTTCTTGGCCACAAATCTGGAAAAGCGACTTTTCTATTGTAACTCCCAGGATCCTCCAACCAGCATGGCCACTGGGTATTGTTGTCCAAAAATAACTTCTAAACTCTATTTTTGCCATGTGGGGTAAACCAGAAAATATAAGACTTGCTATTTTCACTGGGGAAACAGCATAAAGAGAGAGATAAACCTTTCCCCCCAGCAGCATGGTACCAATCAGATTTGCCATTAAACAGGTATTAAACAATTAAGCCTTGTGAAATGGTGTGAAATCTCTTGTTTAAAAGGGGTTTAAAGGTACAAAACTAACACCCACGTACTTCTAAGACTATATACGCAAAATTAGTTGAGGCTATATGTGCTAGCAAAGATTGCTTCTGTTCATATCGGTAGGTGGCTTCCATGTTAGAAGGATAGTGGATCCACATTAAGTTTTAGTCTGAATTTTAAATGAGGTGTTCAAGGTGCTGAACCAATTAAAGAAACCAACTGAATTCTGAAAATGAATAAGGATATATAAATGTTCGCATCAGCTTGACTACAGAACAGGAAATTCACTCATGTTGATGCCTTTTTTTTCGGTGACACAAAATTGCCTAGTAGTATCTTAATTCATCATGTTATAGGTTTTCATGGACCACATTCCATCATTATATATTAGAAGTGTTATCAATGTGCAAGGTTTACATAGCTCTGAGCATCAGATCTTGGTAAAACATTTTAGTTTACATAATCATGACAGATTTGCTTGTGCAAAACAAGACAAAGATGAGGGGTGTGTCTTTGAAGGTATGTGGCTGATGTTGAACACATCTTCACAGAAATTCTGAGTTTCCATTCTACTTCATTTTCCTCAAACACATGGACATCTGAAATTGTTTTCTCAAGGGTAATAAGCATTTTAATTAGCTGTTAATCCTGCCCTAAAGGGTGGCTACTTCTAATTATCTGGGGAGAGGGTAAACATTCTGACAGCTGTAGATGAAAACTAGATATGTGGGTATGACTTTCTAAAAGAGTGATCAAAGTGCATATTCAACCCCATGGCATCTTCCGTTGTATGTAACTGTTTATCACGTGTTAGGTTAGCCTGAGAGACAATGGGTTGCATTCAGACTTAGTTGTACTGAGAGCAGACCTCACTGAAATCAAACAAGATTCAAAGTAATCATGACTGACTTAAGTCATTTCATTGGATTTACCCTACATGTAATTAAGACCGGACTGAACCTATTAGGTTTCCCAAGATCACTGAATGAGGCTCATGGTATAGTGCAAAATTATGTCTACACTCAAATATGGACCTGATTATTAGTCCTAGCCAGAATTTACTTATATGTTAACTCACATTTAACAGCTGATTCAGTGGGTCTACTCTAGTGGAGATTAATCAATCGGCTGAAGTCCATGATCTCCATGACTTTTAGTAACTCACATCACCCCGAAGTCGATGCAAGCCCTGGTAATGTCTTTGGTAGTACTGAGTTGCCGTACCATACTGTAAATACATTACCCTTTTCTGCATAAATGGTAAATTAAAGTTCATTTGTGGTAGAATTCAAAGGCATAGCCATGTTAGTCTGGATCAATATGCAAAGGGATATTATAGCACCTTTGAAACTAACTGAGAGAAAGAAGTTGGTAGCATAAGTTTTGGCAGACTGAGGACATTTGCACACTAGACTGTTATAGCACTATAGCGCTAGCTATAGCTAGAACCCCCAGGATTCCATAGGATGTTGAAAGTGGAATAATAGCACTATAATAGTCTAGTGTGGAAATGGCCTCAGTCTACCTCATCAGATAACACTTTTGCCAAAAGTCTGTTTGGTCCACTTTGTTCCATGGGATATTCTTCTGAATCATGGAAATTAAAGGAAAGGTTTTAATCATCTTCAAAATTTATCCCTACTGTTTCATTACAAATGTACAGATAATTACCAGTCTCTTTTGGGGAGTGGGGTGGAAAGCAGGAAGTAATAACTCCTGTCTTAACAGGTTTAATGCAATGGTGCAACAGATGATGACTTACAGTGGTATGTTCCATACTCTTCTCATTACTCACAGAAAAGCCACCACCACCAGTGTTAATATAGTTATTTCCAGAAGAAAATTAAGATCTGATAACACCACCTTGAGTTTTTGATTCAAATGTGACAAAAAATTATTTATATTTGCCTGCAGCAGTCGTAATTTTTTTTCAGTCAGTTTCAAGTTCTGAGAATGCTTGTTGTGCAAACTTATTTCCAGATCTTAACAGTGACTCATATAGCCTGACATCCACATTTCATACATCCACAATTCTGTCAAATTAATGCACTCTACAGTGAGTGAACAACTTGGGGTGCTTTTATTTTCTCTGGAAATGGGGAAATGTATGAAGGTTGCAAACTGAAGACCTCCCGAAAACTTGAACAAGGCAGCAAAATTGCACAGATAAAGCCTTATCTTGAAGCAAGCTTGGTTTGCCTAATTTCAAAAAAGCGCAGGAAGGTTAATTTTCCACAGATACATCAACTAAGGCTTTGGGAGGACAGGATATGTGTCATTCTGCTTATATGGGAACTGTTGCCACATCATTCCTTCAAATGGCCCCAGTACCTCAGGCTGTATGGAAAGAAAAGTCGTCCTCCCAACTTTTCTCCACATCAAATCTGATCTTTAGAGGAACAGCAGTGATGTATGGCAGATTCACAGTGCACACTCCTTCCACATGGACTTCCATGTTACCTGGTGGTGAAGGAAAGACTTGTATTGCAGTGGTTCTCATTGCCATAAGGTAATGTAAAAACCAGGCTTGACAGTTCAATTTTCCAGCCTGGTTTAAGCAAGAGCCACTTGTGCTGGTTTTGCAATAGGCCCAGGAGCACAAAACTGTGGTTCCTATTACTATTATAGATTATAGAACTGGTTCAGAATTGTTTCTGTAACTCTGATCTGGATTTTAAGCCTTAGGTACATGTCAATCCTGATATCGTTCCTAATATCATTAGCTGCCATTTTGGGCAAAGAAAAGTGATGTTGCATCACTCCTAGTTACTTTTGGATGGGCTCTTTGTTTTTAAAAGTGTTCTAGAGTGTTTTCAAGTGTTTCTCCAAGTGGCTTCTAGTGGGGAGGGTGGACCCAAATTTTTTTTTTACTGGTAATTTTTTGGGGGGTGGTCCAGTCTCAAAGATGACACTGGACCCCACCAAGGACTGCATGTGACCTTTGGGAGACACAATTCCCACATCTGAATGATAGGCACACATTATTTAGGAAGGCCACTATAAGTCTTTGTGTGAGAGTATGAAGTAGAACTTAAGAATCTCTTATTTGAGACTAAAGATTGCCAAATTCTCCAGCTGACATGATAGCTAGGAATTCTGGTTCCTGTAGTCCCCAAAAATCTTTTTCCCCCAAGCTCTAGAATATCTGATCCACTGTTTGCGATACTGTTAATTTGTGTGTGTGTGTGTGTACCTGTGAATGTTTTAAATAAATGCTTTGACGTACCAGAGCGGGAATAGGAATTGTACGGTCCTTCAGATGTTATTGGATTACAGCTCTCAGCATTGCTCCTTGTTGATTATGTTGGCTACAGCTGAACATAGGAGTTCAATCCAAAAAAGATCTGGAGGGCCAACAGTTCCCTCTCCTGGATGATATGATTAGAAAATTTGATGGTGGGTTGGATGTTCTTGGTCTTCTCCACATAAATATCCAAACCATATTGGATGTAAATTTGGAGAGTATAGATAGGCAACTCATGTTCGTGGCAACTGACAATTACCCATATTTGCCAGCGTATAAGACACACCAGCATATAAGACACACCTTATTTACATGCTGGCATATACTATTTGTGGGCATATAAGATGCACCTCATTTTCCAACTATTTTCCAGGAAAAAAAGTGAGCCTTATATGCCAGCAAATCGAGTTGTTACCTTGTGAATTGGGGGTCCCGGGAGGGGCGCCCAAACAACCAAAACAAACCTAGCAAGATGGGGAAAATTAGCTGGAGCACTTTCTTGGCTAATAAGAGGCAGGGTAACGCAGCAGGATCTTTTACCCAATGTATACAGCATCAGGTCAGTGAGGAGGCAAATGGTTCAAACAACAATTATGATTTATTAAACAGTTATTAAAGAAAAGCACAAACACACTCCTAACTAGAAAAGGAAAAGAGAGTTTCAAGGGGAATGGGTGATACGCCACCTGTCCTGCAGTCCTGGAGAAACCAATTGTAGAAGAGGAAACCCGGCGTGGCGGCTGAGGGGAATCTGCTGAACCGAGCGGCAGCAAGGCAGAGTAGAAGTCCAGAGCAATCCGGCATGAGTTCCAAAGAGCTCTCAGAGCGGGGAATTTTTATAGGGGAAAGAACAACCGCAGGCTAGGCTAGTCTTGGGCGAAAATAATAAGTTTTGGGTTGGAGACAAAGCCTCCGAAAGGTCAGAATTTGCATGATTGAGTTAGAGTCCGAATTGACAATGATATGGCCGGTATGTAGATGCAGCTAGCTCGGCAGTTAAGTACCTAGCTCACCAGGGTGCCTTCTCAGGGCAGAGGATCTCTTTGTGGTAGCATGCATTTGTAATGAAGGTGTTTGTTTCAGGAGGTCCCCTGAAGCAGATCTGGCAATATCTGGCTTGATTTGGTGGGAGCAGCAAGTAGTAGCCATGCCTAGCTTCACGCTTGTTCGGTGGGCCTCACAAACACTTGGCTGGTGGCAGAGTAGGGCTGAATTATGATATCAAAATGATATCTTTGATTTACTAAAGGTCAGGCCAGAACACGGTGGTAACAGAGTATATACTGTTCCTACAACTCAAGCTAAGATGGCTTTGTACGCACATTGTTTGCCAATGCTTGAGGAACATTTATCTGAAGAAATAGCCAGCTGCATTTAAAATTTTCTAACAATAGGAACATCAAAGTTACATTTCTGATCATGTGGTAGTAAAGCTAGAGATTCTTTTTAAAAGAAGGTTCACTGAAACTCTGGCTCAGAAAGCAAACTCAGTCAACCTGACTGGCAATTAAACATGATTAATAGCTCTGGGTATAGGAGTTATTAGAATCTTCACATTATGTGTGTTACTGTTATGAATTTCCAAAAGAAATGCAACATTGTAAAACAATGTAAAATTGAAAAGGCAGCCAAATACTTTCAAGAAGACAAAGTAAGATGAAAATTTAATAAGGCTGAATAAAAACAAGTCTTGGACTGGGAACAGTAGACAGATGAGTTTCATCTTCCTTTTCACCAGACATGAGGTTAGTCTTTGTCAAACAGTGATAAAATATGTTTGATATGCTGGTGTTTAGACCAAGATGATTCAAGCCTTCCTCTTATGACAGACTTTTGGCATTTTCAGCACACATTTAAAAAAATCTGCTCACATAAACTTTGTTAAAAATACCAAGAGCCTTTTTAGTCCTGCCAGGTATTTGCACTTTGAGTAAAAATGCACTGTAGTATAACACACACACACACACACACACACAACATGCTTGAAAAGGCAAGTCAGCAGCAAACTGTTATATGTTGTTGGTTATCAGCACAGAGCTTAATATAGATGATAGGGTAAGTGTTATAAAAAATTTTCTTTTCATTCAGTTGCTTCAAGAGTTGATCATGCAAGGTAATCATGACTAGAGATTTGCACTATATTCAGTTCGCAACCCAGTTTAGCACTTTGGAAACAAATCCATTTCAGCCTGAGTTTGTTTGGAACCAGTCTCCTTTGACTTTTGTCCCAAGCAGAGATTTGAAAATCAAAAGATCCATACTTTCTATTGACTACTACTGGGGGAAAAAAGTATCTTTTCTCCCCTTTATCTTAACCGGATGAAATCTGCAGGCACAGTAACCCTTAAGGTTGTCTGCCAAATTTCTAATAAATATATACAGTACTTCTTGTGTTACATGTGTGCAATGCTGTATTTATTTTTTGAAGGAACTGCCAATAGTACTCTGTTATTTCTTGAAAGAAATGGAAGAAATTTGCTAGCCTAGCTGGCTTTTCTTCAGGAATCAAGTTTTCCAACATTTCAATAAGTGCAGGGTCCTTTTTGCAAGACCACACAATGAATACACATAAGACAGGGAGAAAATTCAAATAAATAATTTCCTTTTTTCCTAACTAGGGGAAATGAAGGGCAGATTTGCTGCCAAATTTCTACACAACACGCAATGTCACAGTGAACAAAGCAAAAATAACAACCTGGTCATGAATAACATAAATATTTTCATTGTAGGGAAAAAAAATCAGAAATGACTGGAAGTAGGTAGGAAGGAACAGACTTTATGGATTCACAAAGGTGAAATACATATAGAACTTGAAGCCAATACCCACCCTACTTCACAACCCGCTACTGAAGTCTGAAATATTTTTTCTTGTGAAAGACAGCTATGTATTTATGCAACTCAATCTGATCTCCAAGTACAGCGGTTCAAAAGTACTAGGTAAAAATGCCCTAGGAACAGAATCTGGTTGTGTCACTATGTCTTCTAATTCCTTCCCCTGTCTCCCTCCACCCTTCATGTCTTCGTAGAAACAAAACTTCAAAGTATCTTCCACAAAGTTTCATCCAGGATCCAGCTTCCATTCAGGTAGCTTAAGAGCCTTCTTTAGCGTAAGTAGCACCAAAACTAGTCCAAAGGGCCTGTTTCAGCTTGAGATCTGAGGCTGGTTTGAATCCAATCCATACTGTTAGTCACATGTTAGTGATTTTAATAGATCTGTCATAAGCATAAGACTTAATTGGGATCCAACCCAATAAAATTTATTTTCACTTGAGCAAACTCAAATCATTCGACTCGTATCGCTTAAGTGAACTCTGATCACATGACTCAACTCACATATCGCATTAAATAAAAAACCAGTTTTGCATGTTCTTTTCCCAGTTTTCCTTGGATTTTACTGACGGCACAAATGTTTTATACAGAAAGCATATCACTGCTGGTTTTGTACAGCACCTGGTACATCAATAGTTCTAAGTAATTGCTAAACAAATTGAAGCAAAACAGCAGAAATCCTTGCTACATTGAGCTGGAGGCAATAACTAAACATCTAAGCACCCTGTTATGCAATTCAGAGTACCTTTGTAATTGTGGTAGAAACCAAATGCCAATCTAGCCATGCAGTGATGTTATTAAGCTCTCTAAAACGGCATGCTTGCAACTCCATGGTGATCCAAGGGTCATCCAAGGGTCATGTGAACCAGACATGAATCTGTACAAGTCTAGATGGAACTGCAGAATGTTGTGGTGATATCAATAGCTTCAGTACATCTATTATTATTAATTACCATTATTATTATTGCCATTATTATTATTATTATTATTATTATTATTATTATTATTATTTTATATAGCACTATCAATGTACATGGTGCTTTACAAAAAACAGCCAGCCCAGCCAAAGGCATAAAATCTAACACACACACACACAGCAGAAGGAGTAAAGAGATATATATCTATACAAAGCAATTGTAAAACAAGGTACCTTGTGTCATTTTTTACACTTGGAAACTGGATCCCAAGGATTTGGACCTTTAGAGGTCTCCAGTCCCAGATGAAGGGTTCTTCCTCAGAAGCTGGGCAGCTACAGACAACTACAGCCAATATAGACCTTCTGCAAGATCAGCTGTCACCTCAGCCAGAGTAGATGGAGGCTCTGTCATTTGCAGAAATGATTGTAAAGCAAACACAAAGAGCCAACACCTCTTGCAAAGGCTTAAATGCCCAGCAATTAGCCACTTGGCATCCCAAAATCAAGCAGTTATAAATTTCCCATACAACCATTTAATAAACTAGTGCTCTCAGATTACTTTAATTCCTAAGCCCTAGACTATGTGTAAGTTATACATCTTTACTTCATTTCCCATTGGCTTTGTTCATTGTGACTACTTGTTTCTAGAGACTGACTACAGAATATTTAAGAGCATGCATTTTCCTTCCTTTTTGGATAGACTTATAGACCACCAGTATGGCCCAGACTGGCCTAACTCTCTCGCAACTACCTAACCCTACCTGCTTCTAGATATAGGACAAAATGAATCAAATCATAAAATCATGGGCATATTTGAGAGTCCTAGAAGGAGGCAATGTTCATTCTATACCACTTCCTGCCTAGTTGTAAATTTGTTTACTTAAAAGTAAACCTACAGAATTCACTTAGAGGTACTCCTGAAATGAGGAGAGGTACTAAGTTGTGAGATGTGTTTTAAAGCAGAATGCATACTTTCTGTAGATGCAAGCCAAACAAAATTGGAGCTGATTTGATGATGGTATCTGCACTTAGGAGGTGAAAGTACACCATCATGAACACAAGTTTTGTAGGGAAGTACACAGTGAACAAACAAGAAATGGGAGAGACATTTTACATTTTTTTAGAGGTGGTTGCAGAGGTGTGTTGCTGCAATTGAACTTGGTGCTATTTTCAGTGTGACATTTCTTGTGAGCATCCTGGGGCATATTTAGACTCTGAGAGTTGGAATTTTTTTTCCAAAGCAGATATAGTTGCTACAGCTACATTCAGCAACATGACTAATGTGTATGTGTGATGGCCGTCTAAGCTTGTCACCTAGATGAGAAACTTAAGTAGAGGATCACCACAGCGGGTCATGGAAAAAGGAGTGGTTACTTAGTTATGTTGGATTGTTGTACAGAGAAGTGATATTTACCTTGGTAAGCTACAAATGAGGAGGAAGATTTGGATCATAATAATATAAAAACAAAAATTTTCCGCTTTGATATATTCTTGAATGCATCCAAAACAGTTCATAGAAAGTGCATTTCCAACAAGGATTTAGGTTCATCTTAGTGTGCTTCCATGGAAATTGAAGACTTGGCTTAGAACCAGATTATTTGCTACAAGACAAATGTGAAAACTTAATAAACTATTACATGTCATGGTACTTCATTCCTGAAAGATTTGGTCATCACAGAGAGCAATGCAAATCACGAAGGATTATTACCCAGAAATATGAATCATGTCCACAAAATATAAACGTAGATTACACAAGAAGGTCATTTGATGTATTATTTATTTTCCAAGAGCAATGGGAAAATTTTTGATATCCCATTTATGTTAGATAGATCCCATAATCAAAGCATTTACACGAGACTCTTACAAAGTGAATAATATGACACAGAAGTAAGTGATCCCATATATCTCTTCAGCTTTGAATTTCCAAACACTTTTACATAAGTGGATTAGAAACCAATAGAACAAGAAAAGACAATATTTGATTGTCTGTCCCATTGAAGTTGATTTTTAATATTTTGGATTATGGATGTACGCTGGAAGGAAGCATGTTAGTTTTTGGAATAGTTACCAAATTTGCTTATTTAAATGCTTGTTGCACTCTAGGCGGGTTTTTAAATTTTATTTTATACAATCAGCAGAGCAAAATGCCTGGAGTTAATCATAATCCTCAATGTGTGTAATTCACAAATTGTATAAAATTAAGCAATACCTTTGGCTAGAATATGTTCTGTAAATTTGTATGCTAACTTTCAGGTTCTACAAAATTTCTTATGGAACTTTACTGGATTCTATCAATGAAAGGTTTCATGTAAATCAAGCAGCGGATTAATTTCTACTGGTCTAAAATACTTTAGTAGTGGTTAAAGTGTTGGACTACGATCCTGGCCATGGAAACTCACTGGGTGACTTTGGGCTTGTCATATACTCTCAGCTGCAGAAAACTCTGTGAAAGGGACAACAAAGAAGAAAGGATACAAAACTGAGGTTTGTCTCTGGCAGAAGGCAGATAGGGAAAAGATGGCCTAGTGATAGGGAAAAGCTGTAATAGAATTAGGACAATCAACCAGGGAAAAACTGAATAGAGTTTTGGGGAGCGTTAAATGATAACATACTTCAAGGGTTAATGTGTGATCTAATTGTGTATTAATTCTGACATCTGTGTCTGCCTGTTAAGTGTTGACAGAGAGTCTGGTCACACTTACCACAGTGAACCCATTCAACAATACAATGGCTGATCCATATAGGGATCATCTTTAGGCCCAAGTACCCAATCCAGGGAGGGGTCTTAAGGGGCAAGGGGGCAAGGTGAGCGACAGAAGTCCAAAGGCTGGGAAATGCAGAGGCAGCCTGGAGAGGAAATCCATCACAGTGGCTCTTTATACATAGCCCAAGAGAAGGAAATGGGGGGTACGGGAGAAGGAAGAGGAGAATGCAGCTCTCCTGGAAGGTCGTCCTTCATATCTAACAGTTAAAAAAAAGAAAAAGCCAGCTCACCTCCACCCTAAATCAGAAATGGACTTTTGGGCACTAAAAAAAAAAGCCCCCTGGAGTGTCCCTGGGAAGACAATTGGTCTCTGGACATGCTAACACACTGTTGTATATGCTCAAAGTAACTTGAAGTGAATTCAGTGGGCATGTGGCTAATGGAATATAAAAAGCATTGTGCTGTGATTCTCAGATTTAGGTCATTAGCAAATATCTGTGCCATACATCCTGAGAATGTTTATTCCAAAGTATATTTCTATAAATTTATTAGAGCTAACTGACTCCCACATTAGAATACCTAGAAAGTTGACTCTCAGAAGGATCACAAAATTTCAAAGACACGTGTTTGAATTCCATAATTTTGAAGCATCATACTTGTTTGCAGTTCCTTGCAGATCTCTGCAAAGTTACAGCATTTTAATTTTCTCTCTCTCTCTCTCTCTCCCTATCTCTCTCTCTCTCTCTCTCTCTCTCTCACACACACACACACACACACACACATATACACAGGGATCTGTGTCTTTTTCTATTTGTTGCTCAGACTGAAAGGACTTAAATTGGCATGGATAGGTGAGGAACTTCTGGAAATCTGCATATCTTTGCTACAATTGGTCTGAGCAAGCAATGACTTATAATATTTCACTGAAGCCAAGAAATGACAGCCATGGTTTGAAATAAATTTGTCAGTTTCATTATCACTTATTTTTATCAGTTAGTTTGTCTGATTTGTAGAAACAAACACAAATCACTATCCAAAACATTTATCTGAAAGCAAATTAGGGTATTCATTTCAATTATAGTTAATCCTTATCATTATCATTATAGCCCTGCGTAGCCATAAAAGGACAAACTATGTGTGGTATGTCTATTGTATTATCATTGGAAGTGGGCATAGCTGGCATAGCTAAATTAACTTATGAAATTGGAAAAGGCTTGAACTGTTGGTCCTGTAAGTGAAAACTCTGTGCCTTATCAGTGAACTACTTGAGCCCAGCCCACTGCATTCTGAAAGACAATTTCATCTAAGCAATGTGTTTGTGAACCTTGCTTAAAACAACTCTGCAGTGTTAGCTGCTCTGCATCATGAATTGTCAAAGGAATCCAAGGGAGATACTTATGTATAATTGCATAATTCTTATTTTAACAGTTTGTTCTATGATTATATAGATATGTGTAGTGTGCATGCATGTGTGTGTAATCACTCTTGTTCAGAGAATTCAACAATTAATTTGTTCAATTACAACTCTGCATGCTGGCTGAGGAATTTGAATAATTGTTTTCTTGTGTTGTGTTCTGCCCTCATATTTTGGGTATTTGGAGAAGTCTGTGCACCTCTGTCTCTGCTGAGGGTCCCACTGGCAGAACTGTCACTGTCGCTGACTCTTGGTTTCAGAGAAGAGAGATGGTGTGTACAATTTAAGTCAATTTCATACCCTTCAACTAACCCAGTCTTGCAGTGACAGTCCTGATTAATCCTCTGTCATCACACTTTTTCAGCTGCTTTTAAACCATCTTGGTTTGTCTCTCCTCCTCTCAGTTTCCTTCTTTTTCTACTTCAGTTGTTGCAAGCTGCATTCAGAGGGGAAGAAGAGGAGGCGGTGGAATCTTGTCCTTCCTGGCAAAAGCACAGTGCTACAGCCTCCCCTAGCTTGAGTGTTCTTCCTCATTAATAACTTTTACCATCTTTGATCATACTTTGACATTGTTTGGACAGAGTTTTCTCTAGCCATTTCTGCACTAGACTGTTATAGTTCTATTGTTCCACTTTCAACATCCCATGGAATCCTGGGGTTTGCAGTTTCGGGAGGGGCCAGCTGTTTGTTCTACGATTATATAGATATGTGTGGTGTGCATGCATGTGTGTGTAATCACTCTTGTTCAGAGCATTCAACAATTAGTTTGTTGAGTTACAACTTTGCAGCTAGCCCCTCCCTAAACTGCAAACCCCAGGATTCCATGGGATGTTGAAAGTGGAATAATAGCACTATAACAGTCTAGTGTGGAAATGGCCTCTGTTTTCATCAGTGAAGTGTTGGAGAGTACAAGGTTTACAGTTCATAAACAGTCCAAAGAGCTTCAATTACAGGGGGAAAAATGGAGTATATGTCCAGTAGGATCCCCTCACCACAAGTTTTCACAATCCCTCTAAAAACTCACATGTTTACTTAAGCCTGTAATTGAATTTGAATTCTATTGTGAGCCTGTTTAGTTCTCCAATGTAGTAATAGTTTTGATCTTTAAGTTTTGTTGTAGACTACTGTTTAGAGGGAGAGTTAAGGCTAAAAGGCTTTAAAAATATTTCAATTTTTTTCATTTTCTAAAAAAGAAATTGATTCTATACCATGAGAAGAAAAGAAACTCAACACTACAAAAAAAGTTCACAAACAATCTATTTTTCATAATTAAAAGTGTAAGCAAGATTAAAAACAGAGCTGCTCCTTAACAATTTTGTAGTTGCTTAAAAATCTTTATAGCCTAAAGGACAAACCTGGCAAGTAATTCAGTAACACCAAATTGTACATTCCACCCTTGCATCCATTAATGATGATAACTCTAGTGAAGGTGCTGAGTCTGTTTGTAAGCACATTGACTACTATTAAGTAAGCAAATTTCCTAGGCCCAACCACAGTAGAACCCATTGAATTAATGGGATTTACACATGCTCAGTTGTCATTCAGGAAAGGAATCAATGAATCCGCTCTAGTTGGGGCTAATTTAGGCTATTAAGTCTTCCCTTAAACCTGGAGGGTCCAGGGAGGGTCTAGTGGCAGAACATATCTCATTCCCCAGATCTTCACATGCCAAACTTCTAGTTTTGTAGTTTTGTCAGTTTTGTCACTTCCAGTGGTTGGATTACGAAAAGTGTGGGTTGAGGACTTAGCCACAAATCACACTTCAAGAGATTTCTGGAGGCCCATTTCTCTGTTTCTTTTTTCTCTTTCTCCTTTTTTTCTTCTCTTCATCCAACAGTCAACAATTTATCTTTTGACTATGTGAGAATCTCTAAAATGAACACTAACATAGGCCAATGAACAATTGCTAGACAACACTGAATTGGTTCCTCTTTCAGTGACTGGTGGCATGTTGAAGAGACAATGAAAATGGAAGATTTCCCAGTCTTCAAATAATTTCAAATATTTTCTGATGACCATTTCAATCATATCTTGCCAAACAGAAGTAAAGGTATACTCACTCACCTCTGAATGACACTATATATATATATATTTCTTTGCTACCTTACTTGGACTAATAACTGGCTCCAATGTGGCTGAAAGGCTGAATCAGATATCAGGTATATCTGTAATGATGTCAGATGAATAGAAGTCACATGGAAATAACATCATTTAAAAAAAAAGAAAAGAAAAAGAAAACATCCAACAGTGTAATGCTTGTTTTTGAGATGGTTTATGACTTGTCTGGGGGAAAAAGATTTACTTCAGCAAATTTATAAGCTGCTGCCCTAAAAATTTCACACTTCTAGGATTTTTACAATATTCTTGTTCATATATTTAAACTTAAACAAATTTCATTTAACTATTCATTAGAAACTATTCATTAGTAGGACTGTTCTTTAAAATGAGGTGGTGAAGAGATGTAATTTTGGAAGGAAAGTTTCATACAGTTTAATTATATCTGGCTGACTTTTTTCCTTTGTAAGGTATGAAAATATGGTTTTTCTTTCCCCTTTTCTTAGCCAATTTTAGCAGAACAGTCTACTCAAGATGTCTTATGAACACTAGAATGAATAAATTAATTAAACAGAATGGTTACCCTTGAGTTGTCTGGTAGTTTAGCTTACTAACCTATAAGAATCTTTCACCTTTAAATTTGAGCTTATACTTCTTAGGTCAACAATTTAATGAGCTTTATTTGAAATGCATTGTTACATCATATTCTGTTAACCCATGTTGCCCTCAAGAGTTTCCCTAAAAAGTGGGTTGGCTGGGAGAACCCGGGGGTGCTGCCAAAACACTTGATGGAATTGTCACCAAGATGCAGAATTAGGTTATGATTAGGTTGCAGAGCCTTCTTTCGAAACAATAATTTGCAAAAAGCAATGGAAGCTATGTTATATGCTTGTCAGCTCAAGTACTGCATTTTTCAGGATGAAAAAAATCCAAAACATGAATGACCCAGATCAAATGTTCCAGAAACAATATATGAGTGACACAGTGGAATGCTTGCTTTAGAACCAAGAGCTAAATTTCAAACTCTAAACATTTCTTTCTGCTGTACCTACTGAATCCCACCCCATCCAGGAAACTGTCATTTTGTGTGGTTTGGGTAAATGATTCCTTATTCATTGCTCCGAGAGAATATTTATTCAAATACAAAAAAGGAATGAGAAACCTATTTTTCCTAACACAAGGTGGCTGTGGTAGTGTTGGTACTTTTGTGCTTCCCCACCCCCACCCCTGGAAGTGGTGGCAGGGGTTGGGGGGGATTGTCCAATCTTACTTGCAGTTGTGCAAGCTGCTTCCATGAGTACAATGTAATCCTGGATGCTAGATGATATCTTTTGTCCAATGAGACTTTGTTCTGATGTCTAAGTGCAGAGCTTAAAAGCTATAGCTTGGCTGCTTCCCATTGAAGAAATAAACCAGCATGTCATTTATGCCACTTTAGTCTGCAGAAGAACATGGCTGGTTCTTCCTTCTGATCAAATAACTATCTACATCTGTCTACCTATTTATCTATCTATCACACTGGATGTCATAAAGAAGCTAAGTCTGAAGCCTAGTTTTCCAGATAGATTTGTTTTTCACCACCATTAGATTAACCGTTCTCTGAATATTTTGGCTGGAATCCTTTTGGCATTGCTCAAACGTAGTCACTAGTGCACCTAGCCATTCCAGAAGTGCACACACGGTCCTCTCTTGCACTTTTCACTTGGTGGAAAGAGAGCTAATCAGCTGTTGCATAACGGGTGAGCTCAAGACTTTGGTGTCCAGTGAGCAATCTGCTGCATACATGTAGGATTCAGCATAACTACATTTGTAGATGTTTTGTTTTGTTATTTGCCATTAAGTTGACTTCAGCTTATGCAACCCTTTGACTGAGAGACCTCCCTCATTCGCATATAAATTAGGGATGATGATCTGATCTTAACGGAAAATAAGCGTACAAGGGAAAGGTTAGGTTGGATCCCTACAATCTCTCCTGTCATATCCTTAAAATACCCACATCAACAAAACCCTGACACAGAAAATGTGATCAGTTGGTTTTGACTACTTAAGTATTTGGGATGGTGCCTGTGAGGTCAGCCGTGGTCCTCCCTTCCCAGTGGTAAAGTTGTGGCTACTCCCAAATTCCTGTTTTTTAATTTAGAAATCAGTTTTCTATCACCCACTTTCTACGTTTTATGTAGTCAGGGTAAACCTGGATTTAAACAAAGAGTTTTAGTATTGTCAGGTCTAATTGGGTCCTAACATGTTGCTCCTCACCCTTAGGAACACAGGAAGCAACCTTATACTGGAGGCAGATAATTAGTTCATTCTACCCATTACTTTCAACTGTGACTGGCTGTGGCTCTCAGGTAGAGCTTCAGGCAGAATTGCCTTGGATCTTTCTGCACTAGCCTGTTATAGTGCTATTATTCCACTTTTAACATCATATGGAATCCTGGGGTTTGCAATTACAGAAGGAGCCAAAGGCTATAATAGCCTAGTGCAGAAATGGCCCTTGAGATCCCCGGTGGTCTCCTCTCTAAGTACTAAGTAGGCCTGACTCTATATAGCTTCTAAAATCAGATGTGATTGGGTATATTCAAGGTGGTAGGTGATCTTTAACCCTAATTGGCTGCTCAACCCCAGCAGTTCACAAGACAGGGGCTAGGCTGTAAGAGTTTTAGCATTAACATTCAGAGCATTTCACTGGCCAACTGCAAGACTGAACATACACATCTTTAATGAGAGACTACTGTTAAAACACCAGATAGAAACTGCTAAAATAAACAAGATAATTATCTAATTTTTATAATATCGCTCATAAAATGTCTGCCTCTTGCCTTTATGAGGTTCATAGATTAAATATAGGACAGATGTCTTGTGTAATTTGCTCAGAAAACAGGAAAATTATTTTTTAAAATACTTATAAAACTCACAAAATGAAAATGAAACTAATTTAAGCCATATGTAGTCAATGGGTTCAAATGAAATTTATTTATTTTTTTGCTCCCTGAAGCCATGGATAGGCTATTTATGACACAAAGACTATTCTACATGATTTATATTCTGAGATGTTCCCAAACAGTCTGTACAAATTGAGGTTCTTCTGAACATAAAGGATAGTTGTTTACATTGTTAGATAGCTTTGGCTAATCCCCAAAGAATAGCACATTCACACAAAAATGTTCTTGGCTTCCATAGTACTCAAAAGACAATATTTTTGTGGCTACTGTCTGAGAGACCTAATTAAACTAGCCATGCATCAAAACAGCAAACAGCTTGGATTTTCTCGGACAAAGAATTTCCATGTGGTTGAGGTTGGGTACACACCATTTATTTCTCAGATCCATTTTTCTTATGTTCAACAAACATAGCTGAGACTAACATAGAAAGAACCTTGCAGAAACTCAATGTAAGGCTATAAATCCTGAACTCTGTGTGTATTCAGATTTGCCTATGTTGCTACTGGGCATGAGCTTTCATTCATGTTAATGAAAGGGAAATTTCTGAGTGTGTACACCCCTATGTACATAGAGGATTTTGCCAGTGAATCAATAAAGGTGGTTTTGGGGTTGCCATTTATGACTTCTCCCAGACACAAGGAATTTCTGGATTAGAAAACAATAGAGATTATTGTTTTGCTTTGTCTCACCTGCATATTCCATACTATATAAGATAAAGAATAGTTGCTGCTGTTGTTGTTGTTGTTGTTGTTGTTGTTGTTGTTGCAGTAATTCTGACCAAACTTTAATATCTCTGAATTTACAAGCCTGATCGTCATGTTTCTACAGCAGCCAAACAGATACTTACAGAAATCCACAAGCAGAACATGAGGACAACAGCACCTGCGCACTTGTGGTGTCTAGCAAATATTATTCAGAGGCATGTGGCTTCCAGTGTGTGTGTATATATCCCTTCAAGTCACCTGTTGACTTGTTACGATCCCATGAATTTCATAGGGTTTTTTTAGACAAGGAATACTCAAAGGTGGTTTTGCCTGTCCCTTCTTCTGAAATATAACTTACAGAACCTGGTATTCATTGGTGGTTACCATCCAAGTACTAACCAGATCTGAGCCTTCCTAGCATCCAAGATCAGGTGGGATCTGATGACTTTAGGCTATTTAGGTTAACCTTGGGTTCCAGTACAGGAGGTCATATTTGTTATGGCCAGTAGCTATCGATAGCCTTATATTATTAAATTTGTCCAATCCCCCTTTAATGACATCCATTTTGCTGGTGATCATCAGGACATTTTCCAGTAAAATCCTGTTAGGCACTCTCTGATCCTCTAAATTCAAAGGGTTGGTTTTTTTCCTTTTCTGTTAAGAACTACATTTCCTGAGTTTGCACTACTCTGTTCAAACCTGTCATTCTACCAGAAGCAAAAGCGGCGAGCCGCCCTTTACTTCTTTTTCTCTTTCCCCACAGCAGGATACTATGGAAGAAATTGATTTCTTCTCCCAAAGCTCTGAAGAATCAAGCCCTGCCAGAAATTGGCCAAGATCCTGTGGCTGCAGGTTACCACTGGCTACAAGTCATTTGGCTCCAGATGTACCCACATAAAAGTCGTATTGAAGGACAACTCCTCTTCTTGATTTATAGTGTCCAGCTGAAACTGAATCACTGAATCTGGATGATAGGATACAGTGATTGGCAAATTAATTGTGTCAGCCAAATGAGCACTGGATTTGAAGTTCCTTTATTTTCATGTGACATAGACAACCATTTTTGAAAATGCATGAAGTTTTAAAAACAAGTTGTGATTTGACAATGGCTTCAGTGAAGAAGAGACAAGAGTCCACTGGATATCCCTGAATTTTTCAGGCCCACATATATTGTTTCATTTATTAATTAGCTTGTTTATTAAAATTATTTTTAAGCCAAACAGGAAAACAAAAAAGAAAATCATAACATAAATGTGAAATGGAAAATCAGTCAATTAATCAATCAAAAGCAGGAAAAAAGCAGGGAGAAAAAACATAAAAATTAAGCAAAATGGTTAAAAGCAAATCAGGTAGTTTGCCTATTGTGCTGAGAAGCCTCAGCAAACACACCTGGAATGATGAGAGTTTTCCTACAGTTACCATTCTGAAAATCTTTTTACTGTATCTAAGGGAAAAAATTGCATATCAGTAAACTCCTCTGTCTTTTCCTTACCTTCTGGTTGGATAGGCCCATGTTGTAAAACCTGAATGGTTTTACATAATGACATAATCAGGAAAGATCACAGGAGTTACAGTCAAACAACATCTAGAGGGCCAGAGATTATAAGGTAAAAGGGCTTTGCAATATTTAAATCTGTTTGAATTGTGTTCAGAAACACACTGTTGAGCCATACCTTTTTGAGAAAATAAACCCAGCACTATTTAAAGTTATTGGGGACTCAGTACCTCTTAGATGACTGAGATAAGATCAGATAAGTTCACACTGGCAGAGCTAGCTGCAATTTTCATTCAGTTAAAAAAAAAAACCCTTTAATCTAGAGAAGAAGCCTGTTTTTAAGAACCAAGGCTAAACTGGCAAAGCTACAGCAGTTATTTCCCCTTTTATTTTTACAAAACTAAGTTCTCTAGCTCTGTGGCTTTAAGCAGATGCTAGCAAGAATTTAATCCATGTGCACATACTAGTGTAAAACACTAGGCACTGTCTGTACTGCCAGTAAACAAAGGATTAGAAACATTTTCTTTCTGTGCCCATTAGTGGTAAAGAAATATTTGAGGTTTATAGTCCCTAAGCACACATAGAGAAAATACTTCTGCAATGGCTATAAACAGTTTTATAGCTTACCATAGGGCAAAGGGAAGCCACAGGAGTGGAGAGGCAGCAGCTGTTCAGAAGAATGACAGCAGTTATGGATTAATCAACTGATAAAATAAAGACTTGCAAACAAGTGGGTAATGGAACTGAATGATGACTGAATTCTAGAACAGGGGCTGGATGATGAAGATCATGAGGCACAGGAGAAGACAATTTTTTAAATAGACCAAGTTGTTGTCCGAAACACAAAGCAAAGTATTGTTTGAGTTTCAAAATAGAAACTCCTGATCTGCAAGTACTAGGAAAACAGGAGATTTAGGCCCTTTCCACACAGGGTAAAAAAAACGGCTTAGGGCGACCTCATCCGGAGGTCGTCCACACTGTGGGGTGCGCTAGGACGGTTTGAAAAGTGGAAGTTCCACACCTCAAACCGCCCTAGCGCGGCTGCAAGGGGTGGCGTGGCGCGTTGTTTTTAAAAAACGCGAGCGCACTAACCCGTTGCTAGCGCGCTAGCGCGTCCCTGCAGAGCTGCCCAGGGGCGGGCTTCCGGCTGGCGCGCTGCCCTGGTTGGAGGAGCGCCGCCGGAAGTCGCCGGCCGCCATTTTGGGTGCCGCCGAAAGCCGCCGAAATTCGCCAGCGTGTGGAGCGGCGAATGCGCGCTCCCCACAGGGACGGAGCAACCCATTTTCAGGTAAGATCCGTCCCTGTGTGCGCTGCCCCGTTTCTCCATCCCCCGTGTGGAAAGGGCCTTAGATTTGCATTCCTTTGAGTCAATTGGGTGTGATGAAGTTCTGGGGATGTGGCTATCTGAAGTGCCAGTGCAGCCTGGAAGCAGGTTGCCAAGTAACCAGAATACCACCTCAGGAGAGAAACCCAGCCCAGTAGTGTGTGGGAGGGTCTTGTAGCTGAGAGAAAAAGTTAAATAAAGCCAAATACCTGTGAGTATTTTTGTTCCTTCTGTGAGAGTCTAGCAAAGAACTAGGTAATAGAGTCCCTGAGTCAGTCAGAAAGTATGGCTATTTTGGATGGAGATAAGTTAGGAATGCGTATAGAAGAGGAATTAAAAGAGTTAGGTCACGAATCTAACTGGTTCCCATGGAGACAATCAAAAGAGAGATTTAAGATGGATCAAAAATTATATGGGTTTGAAAGAAATGAAAATGAATTAGATGTATTGATGAAAGGGGACCAGAAAAGAGAATTTCTAGATTTTACAAAATATTGCTGCAAAGAGAAATGGAATCAGAAATTGTAAAGGACAATATGGCCAGATGGGCTCAAAATATTGGACACTCAATTGAGTTGGATACATGGGTGAGCGCATGGAAGACAGATGTAAAATTTACACCAAGTTTAAATCTAAGGGAAAATTTTCATAAAATGCTACACAGATGGTACATCACACCTGAAAGACTGAAAAAAATAACAGAAAATGGGGAAGGAAATTGTTGGAAATGTGATGGAAAGAATGGGTCCTTTATTCATATGTGGTGGACCTGTAAGGTAGCAAAAAAGTTTTGGAAAGAAATACATGATGAAATTCAAAGAATGTACTATTTAAGTTTTGAAATTAAGCCAGAATTTTATTTGTTAAATATGTTAGAGCAACAAAGAGAAATAAGATCTCATCAGAAGCCATCGTTATATGTAATAACTGCTGCAAGATTGACATATGCTCAATATTGGAAAGAAAGAAATTATATCGATATAAAAGAATGGAAATTAAAAGTCTGGGATATGGTAGCGATAGAAAAGTTAACTTTTTCACTTAAAAATAAGCCAATCCAGAATTTTGAAAGAGAATGGCAAGAAGTGATGAATTTGATAAAAGAATAAGAAAGGGAAGAAATAAAGAAAGATTGCTGAAAAGGTGAATAAGGTAAACTAATGTTGTAAAAGATAAAGTATAAGTTGTAATGTAACAACGTTAAAAGTAATAGTGTATTGTTTGTTAGATAGAAACAATGTATGTATGGAATGTAAACTCAGATTCAACTGGAAAAAAGATGCTTGGAAGCCAGGGGGGTATTTTTTTATTCTGTATTCAAATTTTCAATAAAAATTATATAAGAAAGAAAGAAAGAAAATATGCCTATTTGGGGAGGCTTCATTCTCAGTGGAAGCCTAGTAAGAAGCAGAAGAGTAATTTAATCTTAGCAGGATCTGATCAGAGAGTAAAAAGTGACCCAGTGTGGAGTTTAAGGCTTTGGTGAGAGTTTAGCCAAAAGGCTGTTATATGATACTTGTGCCTTTCATGAAAGTCTAAAGATATGTTTCTTGAACCGTTTCTAAGCAATGAGGTAACAATACTATCTGATGAGTCCACTGAACAAATATATCCACATTGAACTCCATATGAACCTTAATACTCTACTTTATTCCTATTGCTATCTAAACAAATGCTACAATTTATCTTTGTAAACACTGACTCAGCTTGAGTTGTATACACTACGTAAGGCAACGCAGAAAACATGCTACCATAGAATTATTAAGTGGTTCTAAATAAACATTGAAAACCCTCATACCACCACAAAGGTGGTATAATGGGGCTGTGTGATAAAGACAAGGTGCCTTATCAGATTGGGAAAGCCACACCAATCAGGGAGCAATAAAGGCCTGTCACACTGGGCATATAGAAGAATTACTCCATGAACAGTAAAGCCTTTAAATTCAGTTAGATTGCCCTTTCAACAAGCCAATTTGTTTTTTCTTTTCAAATTCTTTGAAACCCATTGTTATCAATAAGCAGGACAAAAAAGGATGTACCTGCATCTAATACTTTTCCCATAGTTTCATAATAACATTCCTGATTAGATTTAGATGTCGTCTTTTTAAAAACCTTGATGGCCATGATATGCCCAAAGTAAGATAGCCTCAGTTTGGTCATTTTGGCTTCTAGAAAGAATCCAAGCTTGATTTGCTGTAGGAACCATTTGTTGGTCATTTGGACAGTCATGGCATCCATAGAACTCTCCTGAAGCACCACTTTTCAATTGAGTTCATTCTGTTCCTGTCAGGTTTTTTTCACTGTCCAGATTTCACTACTATACATAGAAATCAGAAATACTGTGGCATGGATGATCCTGACTTTGGTCTTCAAAAGTGTATCTTTACACTTGAACATGTTACTTAGTTCTTTCATAGCTTCCATTCCAAATCCTGGTTTTGTTCTGAGGGAATGAAAATATCACTCTACTTCATCCCAACCAACTGGGGAACAGACCACCATTACTTGCAGCAGATGCTGCCTGGGAGAATGGGAGGACTTTTACAATCCTTACATATTTCCTTCACTATTGCTACAATTGTGAATACACAGAAATTATGAATAAGAATCAGATACACATGTGAAGCTCTGGGTTATACATCAGCAACTGTGATCATGAATTCCAACTTATATTTTTAAGTCATAATAATTCTGTATTCTATATTTTATGTATCTACTTTTTTCTTAATAAAATATTTACAATTGGAACAAATCTGTAGAAACAGTGTAGTTTAGTTTGTATCTAGGTATTATAAAGCAATGGCTATCAGCAAAAAATCCAGAAGCTGCAGCTGCTGCTGAATTGTTTATTAAATGCATTTGTCTAAAAAAAGACTGAAGGCATCTCATAACAATTAAAGTATACTTATTTGAAAGCTAAACTTAAAAACAAAAACAAATTTTATTTTAAGAAGTTGAGTCAAAAACAGTCAATATGTAGGGGTGATGATGTAGATACTTACAGTTCTCCAAACAAAAGTTGATGATCACCAGTCTATGTATCCAGTTTTAAAATGTTTTATACAAAAATACATACTAGAGTTTATATTATAATATTTAATGGTCATGCAAATTGATGCAAATTGATCCCTTTTTTTTGCCAAATAACAATATTAGAAATTCTATAATTATCCTCTGCTTGATTTTATTCCCTTTCCTTTTGACAGAATTGATATTTTTCAAATCTTGATGGACTGTTTTCTTTCCCTTTCTATCATCTGCTCTGCTGAAGACAAAAGTTTTTGCCAAGGCAATCTTCACTGCACATCCTTTCCTGTAGTAGACAGTCAATGAAAGTATTCTTCTTCTTGTTGTGTGCCCTCAAGTCATTTCTGACTTATGGTGACCCTAAACTAAGCTTATCATGGGATTTTCTGTTGCTGAGAGTGTGTGACACACCCAAGGTCACCCAGTAGGTTTCCATGGCTGAGCAGGGAACTGAACCTTGGTCACCAGGGCCATAGTTCAATGCTCAAAATCACTACACCACGCTGACTCTCCAAAGCAAGTATGCTTTCCCTAAATTGTGTACATATGTGTGTAAAACCTAGATTCTACCTGCACAAATCCTTTCTACTTGGTTTAGTCATGTTCTTGAATTGCAGTATACTTCCATATGCCAATGACATGGCTTTACTCTCACTATCAGACATGGGACTGAGATACATGTTAACGTAAATTTGGATCTGCATGTAGTAATTATTTATGAAATAGTTATTTATTGTTTTTCTATTCTAAAAACAGCATTACTGCCAGTATACAACAACAATGCATCAATTATCTGAATCCAAGGCAACATCAGTGGAGGAAAACAGCATGCCTGTAGAATTCTCCTGATTTTTCCAATTGTGCAAGTGCTATCATTTATTCTTGTGGTCCCTAGTGTCACTTGTACAAGTAAAATGACACTTTGAATATTGACCAATGAATTCAGAAAAGCAAATAAGCAAAACTTTAGCTACATAAAATTAAAGTACATAAAAGTGCATAAAGTGCATAAAAGCCTGCCAAAACAAACACGTTTTGACCACTCACCTAAAGGAAACAAAGATGGATTATCAGTCTAATTTCCCTGGGAGACAATTCCTCAGTCTGGGGGCTACCATCAAAAAAGCATGTGTCTATCACTCAAAGACCAGGTATGGTAGTTTTTTTAAATGCCAAACCAAGGATTCATATCTATCAAATAGATCAGCATCAGCTGCTCAAGAAAATACAGTTTTACCTCTCTCAGACTCCATATTTCCCAACTGGAGCAGTGAAAAACCATTTATGCTGCTTAAATGAATGACTTTGTGTTCAATGCAAGGCATCTTTAACTCCAACAGAGTTTTAAAAATTTTCCATACAACCCAAGTCATTATACTATTCCTAGGTAAGGTTTTTTATCCCATTTTATCCTTAGTTATATTTTTATCTGAAATTATGCTGCTGAGATCTAGGATCAGTTTTAAAGAAAGGAACTGATCAAAAGAAATTCTTTGAAGATTAATGGAGTCTTTCACTTTGCACACTGGCTAAATATCATAGAACAAAAGACATTTTTATGCCAGTCATATATTATATCCCATATTCATTTACATACAAAAGGGCCAGAAAGTAGTCTATTTAATACTTTACTGATAAATGACAAACATAATTCTATGAATGTAGATAGACAATGCTCTCATTCATTCAGTTTGTGTATATATAGACTCCCTCTCTCTTGAACGACAAATGCAGGCCCACCTTTTATACTCATGACCAATAGCCCAGTAGTGGGGAAGTTCTCCTACCCTGACTACTAAGGGTTTGGGGCCCAGGAAATTCAGTAGATGTAGTCATGACATAAAAGAAGGCTTGCAGAGAGAGGAGGAGGCCGGGGCAATGGGTAAGTTGATCAAGAGAAGCACTAAAAACTGCATCCTCCCCAGAGCTAGAAGAGAGTGGCAAGAGCAAGCAGGAATATTACTGGCTTTCTGAGACATGAGGGGTTGCTAATGCGCCAGAGGACAGGATCAAAATTCAAAATGACCTGGATAGATTGGATTGCTGGGCCAAAGCTAACAAAATGAAATTCAACAGAGAGAAGTGTAAGGTCCTACACTTAGGTAGAAAAAATGGAATACAGAAATATAGGATGGGGGACATGTGGCTGGATAGCAGTACGTGTGAAAGAGATCTAGGAGTCTTCATAGACCACAAGCTGAACGTGAGTCAGCAGTGTGATGCGGCAGCCAAGAAAGCCAATGCAATTCTCGGCTGCATCAACAGGAGTATGGTGTCTAGATCGAGGGAGGTACTGGTACCACTCTACTCTGCTTTGGGTAGACCTCATCTTGAATACTGTGTCCAGTTCAAGAAGGACATGGTCAAGCTGGACCAAGTCCAGAGGAGGGCTACCAAAATGGTGAGAGGCCTGGAAGCCATGCCCTATGAGGATAGACTTAGAGAGCTGGGTATGTTTAGTCTGCAGAAGAGAAGGTTAAAGGGGACATGATAGCCATGTTTAAATAATTGAAGGGATGCCACGTAGAGGAAGGAGAGGGCTTGTTTTCTGCAGGAGCAATGGATTCAAGCTTCAGGAAAGGAGATTTCACCTGAACCTCAGGAAGAACTTCCTGACAGTCAGGGCTGTCCGGCAGTGGAATATGCTGCCTCGGAGTGTAGTAGAGTCTGCTTCCTTGGAGGTTTTTAAGCAGAGGCTGGAGGACCATCTGTTGGGAGTGCTTTGAGGGTGTTCCTGCATGGCAGGGGGTTGGACTGGATGGCCCGTGTGGTCTCTTCCAACTCTTCATTTCTATGATTCTATGATTCTATGATTCTATGAGGGCTAGTGACTATCAGGATTCTAGGGCCTGATACTGAATACTCATTTCTTAATAATACTTGATCCTGAGTTCAGTTGGTGACCAAAGGGAGCTATTTCTGCTTGTCCTTACTTCTCAAGAGGTCCTGATGATGAACCCACTTACTGGTTGATGGACGTCTGAGCCTATGCTTATTAGCTGGGTCAAAAATCTGATCATGATTTTATTTATGTCCATAGAGGCCCTGATTGACTTACTTGTCCTATGGTTTTTAAATGTCACCCTCCATGTTATTCAGTAATATAAGGGGAAAGGAAGCAGTCCCAGGCCATATGACATAACAAGGGTCCAGATTTTCTGCTGTGTGGGAAGAGGCTAAGACAGTAAATTTCTTGAAGCAGTCCTCCAATCTGACTGTTTATGGGTTTAAGTGTGCACAACATGCCCGTTCCTGTGGGCATTCTGGCCAACCGTCCCATAAAGACTGGCCAAGGTAGAAGGATACTAAAGGCAACCCTTTTCCCTATTGCATTCCTTGAGATATGGGATGTATGAAGTCCTCATCTGTTTCTGCAGTTTATTCTTTATAAAAATATTTTGAAGGGTTGAAACATATTTCTCTGAGAGTGTCACTTCACCATAGGATAGCTACAACTCATGTTTCAAGAACTGTTATTGAGTTTCTAGAAGAACAGAAAAAGATGCTATGGGAGCAACCAAAATGGTACTGCTTGACATGACATATAATCAAGATAATTACCACTACGACTTGTTTTCCTTATTATCTTTTTATAGGGGAAAAATTGGGGAGTCACAATGGTTGATGCTATTGATAAACTCTTATTTTCTGAGTGCAGTATAGCAACACATTTAGCACAAGGGCTGGCATCTGTGGGCATCTACAAGCAGTTGGGGGCTGCATTGGCCCCTAGGGGACCTTAAAGGGCTGCCACCTTGCATCACTGCTCCCTAGGACATGGAAACATTTTCTGGGTCACCAAGAGGCTAGGGACCTTTGGAGGCATTTTAGCTAAAATTAATAAATATATAAAAATTAAAAATAAAAATCAGGTTGCTAGAGGGCCTTGGGTGCTGAATGAGACCCACAGCTCATGTTTTTTCCACCCTTAATTTAGAGCATCTTGATATCTTGTTCAGGCTCAGATACTTTGAACGTATGTATTTAACAGAGACTCCCACTGGTTGGTTATTAAGCTGAAAATTTGTATTCTGTGTTATTGCTATTTTAAATTATATTTTGTATCTTGCTGTGTTTGCTAACTGAAGTAGGCTTATTTAGTTAACTAATAAACCAAAATGAAGTAAGATACCAGTTAATGTTCCTTTCACTAATAACATTAGTTCATTTATTAATTAAAAAATGTGCTCCATAAATTCTAACTGTATTTCAATATATAACACTCCTTCTCTTCTATGAACATACAGTGTGAAAACCACATTAGCATTAGGAACTTAGACTGGGTCCCAGGAAGGCTTCCATGAAGACAGGTAATAGGATTATTCAAGCGGTCTGGAGAATGTGGCATTTATCTGATCTGTATCTTTGCTGTTCTTAAGGGAAAAGGCTAAAGAATCTGGTTCACTTAAAGGAAAAAGGAAAGAAGTGATAACAAACCCCACTCTGTTATGGCTGACTGCTCAACTTTACTGAAGAGGTAGTGACAGATAAAAACATAAATCAACAGCCTTATCATTCTAACTTCCCTTGCCTGCCAAATGGGGGTTCAGTTTATCATCTACCTATGTGCTCACTGCAGGCCTTCACACTTATAGCTGGGCAGGAGGGAGGAAATAAATGGAAGCTAAATAGCTGTTCTAAAACATGTTCATATAAACAATCCAAGGTAGGACTTCCTTGAACTGCCAGTTGCCTAAGTGTGATCTATCTCACTAAACTGTATACTTGATAGAAGTGTATCATTGCTATCTCAGAAAGAAAACAAACAAAGAAACAGGGCAGGATGGACCACTTTAATACTATCCCACAAGATGGAGAAGAAACAGGATTTCAGTCTGTGTCTGTGGTACTCTGTTGTTAGCCAAACTAGCTTAAGCAAAATGAAGAAGAAAGAGAAAGGCCTCTCTGAAGCACCTCTGTATAACCTTGTTCATCTTCTCTAGAATATGTGTTGCATCAAGTTCTTTCACAACTCATTCCTGGGTTCATTCCTGGGTAAATTAGGAGCAAAATCAGCCGGGTGAAGAATCCATTTAAGAGAGAACCAGAACAGAACAGCATCTGTAAAATGCACTTGCCATTTGAAGAATCTCATTCAGATGCTATTCAGAGGAAATAGCATGTGAAAGTTACAAAAGTGACCTTAATTTGAACTATGGGAATGTGATTATTGTTGAACGGAAATGTTAAAAATGAAGTTTGGATTAAATGTTTCACTAATACTAATTCCTTCAAACTTCCCTTGGCACAGTGTTGTCATTTTCTATGTCAGCTCAGTTTCAGTGTCCCACTCCTTTGGTCTACTGGTTTCTTTGACCTCCGTATGACACTTTAGTTGGTTGATTAATTACTCCTATATGGCACTGTGTTTATTAAATGGAATCCTTGTCACTATAACAGCAACAGTAACAATGCCACAATTCAGTTTGATAACTTCAGATACTGCCACATTGATCTGCGTATGTAGTAGCTAATTTGTTGTACAACCAGAAAGGCTTCATAATTGGACATGAAATTCAATGTCCAAAGTGCACATGTCCTGAATAAATACAATCAATACCCATCACACAAACCGCTTTGAGAGATGCCAGGAGACAATAATGGCCTGTTTTAACCTAAGTAGCCTACAAACCAGGCTTGAATTCTGGGTCTTGTTCACACTACCCAATTATGTACGCTATATTCCACTTTAACTGTCATGGTAACATCCAGTTGAACACTTGAGTTTTAAATTTGACAAAGCATTAGAGTTCTCAGGCTGAAAATTTGTTGCTGTTGTTAATTTCCATCCGGTCAGTTTTGAGTTATGATCTCCTTGTCATCAACAGCCCTGCTTAGGTCCTACAAACTCCGGCTTCCTTGATTGAGTCTGTCCATCTGTAATGTGGCCACCTACTTTTCCTACTGCCTCCTACTTTGCCAAGCATTATTGTGTTTCCTAGTGAGTCATGTCTTCTCATACATTTTCAAAAGCAGAACAGTTACTGTTTGCTCATTTTGGCTTCTAGTAAGAGTGCAGGCTTGATTTGTTGGCATTTTTTAAAAATCATTTTGGCAGTGCATGAGCTCTGCAGAACTCTCCTCCAGCACCATAAATCAAACGAATGGATTATCTTCCTGTCAGCTTTCTTCCCTGTCTAGCTTTCACATCCATGCATAGAAATCAGAAATACTGTGGCACAGATGATTCTGACTTTGGTATTTGCTGCAAAATTTTGAGCATCACTTTTCTGGCATGGGAGATTAGTACAATTGGTCTCTATAAAGATCCATCTTTTCTTTCCCAAAGTGACTCTGTCAAGGAAAGAAAGATGGATTGTCTTTTCCTATAATCATAGAATTATAGAGCTAGAAGAGACCACAATGCTCATTCAGTCCAGTATCTGTGGTGCTGGAATATACAACTAAAGCACTCCTGAGAGATGCCCATCCAATTTCTATTTAAAAACCTCCAAAGTCATTAGTCTCCAGAGAAATCTATTCCACTGTTGAACAGCTCTTACAGTCAAGAAGATCTTCCTAATGTTTAGGTGAAAACTTTTTTTAAAAAAAAAATTGAATCAATTGCATTCTAGTCTCTGCAACAACAGAAAACAAGTTTGCTCTACCTTCTATATGATAGCCCTTCAGATCAAGGCTGTCATGTTACCTCTGAATCTTCTCTTCTCCAAGCTAAACATACGCAAGCTCCCTAAGTTTTTCTTCACAGGGCATGCTGTCCAGACCTTTGATCTTCTTCATCACCCACCTTTGAACGGGTGCCAGAGAAGACATGCCACCTATCATTATCCTTCCTGAACAGTGATGCCCAGAACGAGACACAGTATTTCAAGTGAGGTCTGACTAAGGCCATTTCTGCACGAGTGGGGAGGAGCGGTTCACTGCATGTCAAGAGCAGTGTTTTTATATTCCGATTTGGAAACTGAATTCAGAAATTCAAAAACTGTGCTGCCTGCACCCCCCTCCCATTTACATCGTACTACTGAGGAGAACAGCAGTTGCTGCATCCACAACAGCAAGTCCCTGACCACTCTCATTCCCCTCCCTCACCCCGCCCCGCCATCACTGATTAGTCTGTTTTTCAAAAACACAGACACATTTTCAACACATTTCTGTGTTGCTACATTTATGCATAGGAATGTATGTTTGTTGATACGTGGAAAAAAACACGTTTTAACAGTCCATTACCAGATCCAGTCTCTTCCCGCTGTCCATTTAACACAGGAAGACAATAATGATGGCAGCCTATCCTTTGATGGGTGGAGAGAGATAGGGACAGAAATGACAGAAGGGACAGCCTGGGAACACCCATAGTTGGCCCCTTCTGCATTGTGAATCAATGCTACGCTTCTGCATGTAGGTAAAAACCGAAGCAGAACTGGTTTGGGAGATTTACTTTGGAGTTTTTCTGGTTTTCACATACAGTGGTTTCGTGTTGCAGTGAATCTCAGTGAACTGTTCTAGGAGCTGAAAATCTATGGAACCACGAGGAAAACTACGAAGATAAAATGGTTCAATGTGCAGACAGGAGGGTAATAATTCGACACTGCTACAATGTATCAACCTCATGTGGAAGTGGCCTAAAGCAGAAGAGAATGGCACCACTTCCCTTGATCTAAACACTCTAATCCTATTGATGCAGCCTAGAATAGCATCGGGTTTTTTGGACTACTTTTTTTTTTACACTATTGACTAACGTTTAGCTTGTGGTCTACTAAGACACATAGATTCTTTTCACTTGTACCACTTTCAAGCCAGGTGTCACCTATCCTATGCTTCCGAATTTCATTTTTCCTCCATAGATGTAGTACTCTATATTAACCCCTGCTGAAATTAATTTCGTTAGTTTTAGCCTAGCTCTTCAATCTTCTGAGTATTACGTATCCCTCCCAAATTGTTTTCATCTATACATTTGATAAACTTACCTTCCATCCATCATCAAAGTTATTTATGAAAATATTAAACAACACTGAGACCAGGACAGAACCCTGAGGCCTGGTTTTGTTCAAACTCTTTATCAATGACTTTGATGATGGAATAGAAAGTCTGTTTATCAAATTTGATTGGTAACTGCTTGGATCTATCTGTCCTATCTCAGTCCTGTACAGCTGACAAATCAAACAAACAAACAGAGTATCTCCCAGTTTGTTACTTACTTCCAGGTAGTAAACAAAGAGTCATAAAAAAAGCCCAACATAAACAAAGTCCAGCAGGGTTTCACAGCAAGGGAGTGTCCAAGATCAATTCAAGCATTTGTCAAGGCATCCAGCAGGTAGCAGATCAGATAAGCTCTGACAACTCCTGGAGGGGAAGGATGCCAGCTAAATAGACCCAAAGCCTAGCGCAGCTGTGTCTTGATTGATTGTTGCTAGTTATAAATTCTGAGAGAGTGATGCTGAGTCTCTCTTTGCTGCCTGTGCTGTGTAAAGCTGGGTATAGGTAAGTGTTCTTCCATATCTGAAGAGGCGGGGCTCTTTGCTGGAGCTGGCACCATCCCCTGTTCTGTTTCTGGCACTGTAACCTCTCACTGCAGAGCAGGCCCTGGCATGCCTTCTGTTTCAGACTCTGACTCAGAGTCCATCTTCTGGAAGCAGGGCATGACACTATCCAAGTAAAAGTATCCCTAGTATAAAACACTGTCCTATGTACTATATGCTTTTTGACCAGTCACTTATGATTTATATTACAGAAGATAGCTTGCATGTGGCTTGCAACCATCAGAGATCAACCATGACACAAAGAACTTCTCTCTTCCTCTCAGAGTTGCATTTAAAGCCAGCTGGGACAGAGCTGCTGTACTGCTGCCCTGTCAAGGAAATGATGGCTGAGAAGCCAATATTCTGCCTACCAGCCATGGTGTCAATTGGCTTCACTGTTATTTAAACATGAAGTTCAGTTCCCTAGTGTAAAATAAAATTATAGTAATAGGTATTCTGTAATTATATAGTTCCATGTACATGGAATGGGAAGGCATAAACTCCACTCAAGTCATATTTCTTGTTCATTAGAAGTCAGCAACTGATATCCTCTTGGCCAATTCAAGCTCCAAAAATGGGGCTGGGCAACTGTGGTGGGTTTGAGGGGCAATTTTATGCCCCTAGGATGTCGGTGAGGCTACATGGGCCGCTAAAAAAGCCACAAAAAGAAAAATCAAAAAGGAAAGTGGCCACAAGTTCATGTATGTTTTTGGAAAATGGGTGGTTTTGGATGTTAAAGAGCAGAAAGAGCTGCAGTATATTTTTATATACTGTTGCTATTCCTGGAGACTTTTAGGAGAAGCCATCACCCATTTTTTTCCTTTAGTTAGAAAAAGAAGAAGACGAAGACGAAGACGAAGAAGAAGAAGAAGAAGAAGAAGAAGAAGAAGAAGAAGGGAGCAGCCTGCAGAGTTTTGAGGGTTTGAGTGCTGTGGAAACAGTCATGAAGGGCCCTGTCTTAGAATTATGCCAAACCAGAGACAACAGAGAAGTCCATCTGAAACAAAATACTAGACAGTTGTCAAGTAGTCTCTCTCCATCTCCCTCTCCCCTGTCCCTTTTCTCACAAACACTACCATCTCAGAGTGATTCTTCAGAGAATCAAGTAACAGGACAGGAAACTATTCAGCTTTAAGCCACTTTGCCATGATATGAATTAGAACAGTAAAATCCCACATATAAACATGAACATCTTTTGACACTAGGTTCAACAGAAAGATGGAGCAGTAAAGCAGCAATGCTGTCCTAAAAATAAATACACAAACTAAAGATTTGCCATCATTGTTTCACACACACGCAACACACCACACCTCTGCTTTAGCGAAATAGTGTGCTAAGGTCTTGAGGGGAGAAGGTCTTTTGAAAGTTTCCTCATATGAGGCAGGGGGCCGGAGGTGAAAGAGGAACACCCTGGAATGCTATCCCCAGATCGTTTCTCCAGGGAGTATGGTGCCTAGCTAGATGTCATATTAGTGGTTGGTGAAGACCTGTATTGATTATTCTCCTCCAAATCCCCTGTTTCTTTTACAGTGCATTAGGCTGACAAAACATGTGGAACATTGCATGAAAACTAAAATGGTGGACTGCTGCATTTCTTACAGTTGCAAAAAGAAGTAGAGGAGGAAAAGGAGCAGGGAGAAGAAGAAGAAGCCTGCTGTTCCACCCTCCAGCAAGATAAGTCAGCCAAGAACATTTGGGATCGTGCTCCCATTTAGAAGAGAGGCCATTTTGTTGGGGCCCCTCAAACTTGAAGTGAGCCCTAACATAACAACACAGAATGGGGGTGGGGGATTGGTTGTAAGTGTTTATGGGCAACCACTCTACATTATGGCATTTGATGTTAGGGCTTTATGGAGATGAAGTGATGTTATAGCAAAGTCCCAGTCTGATTCCAATTTGTAGCATTTCAGTTTTAGAGAACAGAGTTCTGTCAACATTTAACCACAGAGCTTTTGTGCCAAAGTACAATAAATATCCATAGTCCATACAGTGAACACAATCACATTTTTTGAATAGCGAACATGGGATTGCATTGATTTTCTACCATCCAGCCAACAAAGAAATATGTTAGGGTAAACACACAAAGTTAATCCAACACTATTGTTTGGAAAATGACATAAGAAGATCATTACAGGAAAACTATTTTATGCTCTTCTGATTTGGGCAGAAAAATTAAATCTCCACAATGTTAAGTGCCAGACATTGTACCATCTGGAGACATTAAAACTCTCCTGGCCAGAGGCTAAACACCACTAATAAACTCTTAAGTCTAAGTGAGGCAATAAAAACCATAATCGCAGACCTTACTAAAAAGGATTATTATGAAGGTGATTTTGACCACCAGTGATAGTTAAAGGACAAGGATGCAGAAATGACAATGTTCTTTGGCTTTGGTATATTCTCTTCAGATGGCCTGGAAGAACAGTCATCACTAATTGGATTGAGAGAGATAATTAAAGTTTCTCAGAGGCAGCTCTTTAAATTATCAGTCATCACAAGCAGAGTGTAGTCTGTAGAGCACTTAGAATTTTTTTGTCAGGTGTTCAGTGCACAGAAACTAGAGCTGATCTCATTACTCCAACTATGATTTACATCCTGCTGAATTAGAAGATAATGCGATGTGTATGCCAGGCAAATATGCAAAGATCTAGGAGGAGAACCAGATCCAGCAAGTAAATATGCTAAAGTGCATTATTAGATTAAGAATTAGAACTGACGACACTGAGTGGGCTTTAATTCTTTTTTTTCTTTTTTGAGATAAACTGACCTTATCAGTTTTGAGACAATGTATTAATTTTGCATGGTAGATAAAAGCAATGAAAAGGTATTTTAAGAGTTTTAAAAAAAATTAACCAGAATTTTTATTTTCTAAAAAAAAAAAAGAAAGAAAGAAAAGTTCTCTTCAATAACATAGTTACAATTCTGTATAATCACAGAAATTCTGAACTTGGATTTTTTGTGTGCCTTCAAATTTTTCCAACCTACGGTGACTCTATGGCAAACCGATCATGGGATTTTTGTGGGGCTGAGAGTGTGCAACATGCCCAAGGTCACCCAGTGGGTTTCAACAACTGAGTGAGGAATCAAACCTTGGTCTCCAAGTTTGTAGTCCAATGCTCAAATCACTATACTATGCTTGCTCAGTTTCAAAAACATTAATTAATAGATCTGCCATACATGGAGACACATATTTGGTTCTCTGCAATGAGAAAGGTGGGGTATAAATGAAATGAAATCATCTGTCAATGAAAGGTGGGGAGCTATTTTAATTTCTCATGTCATTAAATGGCTGTGTCCAGACTATAAGCACTTCTTGTTGTTGTCATTTTTAATAAACTTCTCAGTTTTTGTTTCCTTGACTAGAGTCAGATGAACAAATAAACCAGAGGCTAGATAGGGTTGTTTCTATGCTGTGCTTATGCAGTGATGGAGGTAGTCCATGCAAGGTGATAGATAACAAAGGGTGGCATTTATTGCAGTTGTGGATTTGTAACCTAGAATTATGGATATCTAACTACTCCATATTTAGGAAGACTGCATAGTCGTACTATAAGACTATATAAATGCCCCTCAACCCACATTAACAGCCAGGAGGTCCCTCAGGTGAAGAAGGTTAAGCTGCCAATCAAGGCACAAGGACAATGAGACATCCAGCAGTGTCCCACTAGCAAAGGGGTTGCAATTAGAAGCAGGATCCCTGTCACTATTCCTCATCACAGCCTTGCTTACTGGTGGTAGGAGGCCAGAAATGTCATCTTCCTGCACCCCAGCAACTGAATGGACGTCCTTCAACCAATCTGGCTGTGGCTGTTAAGGGGGTAGGCAGAAGACATTACTAAGTTATAAATATGTAACTAAGTAGTTGATGTAGAATATCAGTGAGATTTTAAAAAAAGTTTAAAAATTAAATTGGATTTTAAAAAGTTTTATTAAAATTTCGAAAGCTTTTAAAAAAAGAAAAATTAAATTAAAACTTCCTCTAAAATAACTAAAGTCATATAAGTAGTATGAATGATACAGCTGTTAGCTTAATTTTGGCACTGTGGTGGAGCTATAAGCTGAATCATTGCCTCTACTGGACCCTGGATTGAGGGGTATATAAAGAACCAATTATTGATTAAATATCAATATTAAGCACAGGCATTTAATTTTTGTCTGATTTGTCTGTCTGCCCGATGACTAGAAAATCTTATATTTATGTATCTGTTGTAGGTACTTGGTTTGTGCTTCCTACTGTTTTTCTAAAGAGTGCTAATGAATCCAGACAAACTGAGTGAACCAGGATCAAGATGAAGAACTTTAAAAGTATTTAGCTACAGTTATAATTCCAAAGCTGCCAATAGCGCTCAGGTACTATTATACATACAACAGTTTAAAGGTAATTCATTGCTGTTTCTCAAAAATAAGTAAAATGGTTGTTTTCCTGGTTGCCTTCAATACAAAATGCACTCTCTTCCTGCCCATCTCAATACCCACAAAAAGGTATGAGATAACAGCAGGGGGCACAAGATGAGTTGGCACTTGATCCATGTGGTATTCCTCCTCCACCTTTTAATGAGATCACACCCCTGCAAGCTCCATATAAAAGCTGCTAAAGCAGTGGCTTTGAGCTCTATTGGAGCAATGCTTAGATTTTACAATACTGCAGGGTTGTTCCAGCCCTGAAAATATTTCAGAGAAAAGCTGTTGCCCAGATTCTATATGGTGCTGCTGTCTGTGGATGGGAT
>CAOKZL010003575.1:0-148397 GCA_948472985.1 Iguana delicatissima
CAGTAGTTTTACATATCTCTTAAACAGCATGGGGATCATCACAGGACTCTGAGGGACTCCACAGGGCCTCCTGCTATGTGACACTTTTATCCAAGAAATTACACACACATAACTAAAACATTATGCAACTATGACAGTGGTCTGCTCCAACGTATTTTACTGCCTGAGGCAAAGCATCAAATTGCATGTTCCTTCCAACAATAATTTGTTTCCTTTTCATAATCCCGAAAATCTGCTACCTGAGGCAGCAACCTAATAGCAGGGCTGGTCCTGGCACGGGGCAAACTGTTTGGCACATATAGCTCTGTCCTCCAACAGCTGTGGTGGGATGTGGAAATCAGAAAGAACAGCTGAGCTGGCTAACATCACACCCTCATGTATACATATCAGTATCCACTACCTAAGGCAGCTGCTTCACTCTAATGGCAGGGTTGGCTCTGCTTAGAAATATCTGGCCATGCTTGTGGAACACCCTTGCTGGTTTGTGTCTGCAGTCTTGCTTCCTACATAATTTCATCACCTAAGACTCTCATTATAAGAGTCTATATGAATGTACTGTTTATTCACATGATCTGGTGTTGTTGTTTTTTAATTCTAAATAAGTATCTGGTATCACAAGTCTACAGCACAGCCTTTGTAGAACTTGAGACATTTATTCTGTTGCTGTGAACCAGTGTTAAAAATAAAGCACTGACTCATCATCTTTGCTGTGGTGTGTAACAAGTGTCACCACTATGCAAAACACATTCACAATCTATCCACACACAAAAAAAATCAGATGTCAGTATGTACCTTTCAGAGCAGACAACATCTAATAATATCACAATATTGACAGAAATGATTTTGGAGACATACTACAGTCTCTGTTCTCTCAGCTTGTTTTCACACCTCTTCTTACCTCTGCCCTCAAGTCCATCCACATGAGATGATAAATGGGTTTCATATTGTTGCCAGATTGACAGCTGGCAGACTCTTCTTTCTAAGCTGCCAATGCAGTCTGTGAACCAAGGGCCTATAACTGTTCATTGTCTCTGAATGAACTCCCACATCCTTTTTGAGACCATCACAGCTTCCTGATATAAAAATAAGGAGCTGTCTTCATGTTGGCCACTGCTTAGGGCTGCCAACTGGTTGCTTTAGAAAATAAAACGATCCCCAGGATGCAAGCTTATTCATTTTATATCCAGAAACTGGAACTTCAAAGAGCCTAACAATCATTAATGGTGCTCAACACCTATAGGTTCCAGATCTGAGTGAAGCACTAAACCATATTCTGTTTTTCTAGCTATGGAATGGAGCTGATCACATAGGAACATAAGAAGAATGATTCTGTTTCAGATCAAGTATCTGTCTAGTCCAACATTCTGCCCTTGCCATGGCCAACCAAGGTCACCAGCAGGAAAATTATCTGTAGTAGAGTTATATCTATGGACCTTTTAGTGATCATAATTAGGAACACCAGGTTGAACATGCTTCCTTCAATTTACAAGCAAGCTAGCTTTTTCAAAGCAGTAGAACTGAGAGTTAAGATTGCTTCACAAGTTTTATTTATTTATTTAGAAATCAATTGATCAATCGAAGGATTGCTCTTCTTTCTTTCTTTCTTTCTTTCTTCCTTTCTTATTTCCAGGTTACCTGTTATAGCAAAACTTTGTAAAACAGCTTATAAGAAAAATTAATTGTAACATTGTACCATTGCACTCTGGGGAAAAACAGAACAATATGGCAAACATAATGAGGCAAGTCCAACTTAAGTTGACCAATTAAAATAAATGGATCTTGTTAGTCATCATTTATGCAAGCCCCATTGAGATCAATAGTTCTGATTTAATTAGGATTAAACATCAGTTTAGCCTACAAAAACGTCTATTAAGGAAGTGATAATAAGATTATTATTTTTTAAAGGGAAGCTTGGTTGAATTTTTAAAAAATCTTTAGAGTCTAGTCTAAAGCCACAAAGATTTTAGTTATACCTTGTTTAAACTGGATGTAAGCAGCTCAAACATGGAAACCAACCAGGTATCCTTGGGCAAATCATGTTTTCTCAGCCTCAGAGGAGGGCAAAGGCAAACCCCTCTGAACAAATCTCACCAAGAAACCCCTGTGATGGGGTACCATAAGCTTGAAATGACTCAAAGGCACACAACAACAAAAGCTGCCTTAGGCCTTGTATGAGAAGAAAGGTGCTATATTAAATAAATAAACAATGAAAATAAATGAAAGGAATGAAGTAAGCTTGCATGCAGGGGAAGAGAGTGAACTAAGAATGTATACAGACAAATTATTTTATAGAAAATATACATCTGTGAATGTGCATCTGCTCTTGGAAATCCACATTTTCCCCCTTAAGCAGTAAGCATTTTAAAAGTAATCATATTAGACATCAGAGATAATCAGTGTCATATGTTTTCAATGTTTCAGGGAAGCAGTTTATGCAAGCTTGTTAAAATTTCTCTTAAGGGTTGCATGCAGACAAATGGAAAACAAAACACAGAGCACTGTGAGTGTTACTCATTATGTAATGTTATCGTTTGATGCATGTTTGATTACCCAAGGCTTTCATAATAAACACATTATTATTTTGTATGTTACATCAGCAAGTATGGTAGCCTGCTGGATTTACTATGCGGTCTGGAGGCTGATGTACTACAGTAGTGTTTACTGCAATGTCTACACCAGAGAAGCGGAAAAAGTAACATGTACACTGGCTTTTAAGGAGGGCTCTCTGGGGAAGACCAAATAGGAAAGCTCCACAAAAGAGTGTTCCAAGTATTAATTTTCAGAAAACCTTTCCCTTCAGGAGCCTGCAGCTTACCTCAGTCTGAAGAATACTGAGAAACCCTGCCATTACTGAGCAGGCGACGGAGGAATCTTCTGGCCTTCCAGATGTTGCTAGGCAGCAACCTCCATCAGCTGTAGCCAGCATTGCCAATTGTGAGAATTAGTGGGAGCTACAGTTCAACAATACTTAGAGGGCCATGCATTCCCTCGTCCTCAGCTACAAAGGTGATCAAGGGTCTCTCAGTAAAATCTGTGGCTGTGCTGCTGCACAGAAGCAGACTAGGGACCAGTTCTGCAACAAGTTCTGTAATACTGCAAAAATTTGTTTCAGAAACAGCTTTGCCATCAAGATAAGTCTCTCTCTTGCAATCTGAAGCTGCAGACAATCATTGCATACATTCAATTTACTGTTACATCTTATGAACTGATGCTGAAACCCAACAAGCTTGGCCAATGTCCCACACAGAAATCAAAATTATATCCCTCCAAAGTTTTATTTCTAAGAAGGTCCATGTGACCCGGGACAGCCCACAAAAGAAGAAGGATATTTACCCCAGTATGTCAAATTTGGCAGTTTGGATTTGAACAATTAGTGGAAATAAAGGAGAAGAAATTTGTCTAAATTTCTGAAGTCAAGTAAGGAAGAATGCCATCTATTTAGGGCAGTCATAGAATCATAGAGTTGGAAGAGACCACAGGGGCTATCCAGTCCAACCCCCTGCTATACAGGAACACACATCAAAGCATTCCCAACAGATGGCCATCCAGCCTCTGTTTAAAAACCTCCAAAGAAGGAGACTCCACCACACTCTGAGGCAGCATATTCCACTGTCGGACAGCTCTGACTGTCAAGAAGTTCTTCCTGTGGTTCAGGTGGAATCTCCTTTCCTGCAGCTCGAATCCATTGCTCCTTGTCCTAGTCTCTGGAGCAGAGAAAAACAAGCCCGCTCCCTCCTCAACATGATATCCTTTCAAATATTTAAACATAGCTATCATGTCCCCTCTTAACCTTCTCCTCTGCAGACTAAACATACCCAGCTCCTGCTCCTCATGGGCATGGCTTCCAGACCCTTCACCATTTTGGTCGCCCTCCTCTGGACACACTCCAGCTTGAATTGAGGTGCCCAGAACTGGACACAGTATTCCAAATGAGGTCTAACCAATGCAGAATAGAGCGGTACCATTACCTCCCTCAGTCTAGACACCATACTCCTATTGATGCAACCAAGAATCATGTGCCCTCTTTTATAGAAAACTGCTCTCTGTTGGAAGAACCGGCAGAGGACCTTTCTCACTTTGAAGGAGTCCTCTGTTTGAACAACAATCCAATCCAAGGGCCCTTTCCTACTACACAGTTATAGCATGAAGATTCCACTTTAGCTGCCATGTCCACATCCTAAGGAATCCTGAGAATCCTGAGAAAGTATGCTGAGAAATTACAACTCTCTGAAGGAGAATTTTAAATGCCTCTCCCTAAACTGCAAATCTCAGGATTCCACAGGATGATTAAGTATGGTCAAATATTTTTTTAAAAAAAAACTTTAAAAAGAATAGGGGATTTTGGTAGACTTTTGTGAATGTACAATCCCATGTGTGTGGAAAATATATAGAACCAACTCTATTCATAAAAGTATGTTCATGGTAGAATTTTATCTTCTTTTTTTACATCTATAGTTTAAGTTTAGCTAGTGTAAAACAATGAACTTTACTGATTTTACTCTAGTTTTACTTCTGTCATATTGTAACCTTTTTTTAAAAAAATTAATTGTGGAGGGGACCATTAATATTCACGGAGAATTCACGGAGACAAATATGATATGTATCTCTTTGCAACATTATGAAAAATGAACACAAGCAGAGTTACATTTTTGCTGATATTTTTTATTTTGTACACCTTTTTTTCTATAAAAATAAAATTTAAAAATATCCGTGGAGACAAATCAATTTGTGTATAACTAATGTATAAAAATAAGTGTTCATTACTGAAATCAGTGGGCCTTGAAATGGTGTGTTTACACTTATGTCGAAAAGTGCAGAGTGCAATATCTCGCAGATTAGCATTTTTAACAAACAGTGTGCTTTAATGGTAAGTTATTGTCTTCATTTACCTATGCAACCATCCTTTACGTTTGCCTTTTCAAAAAACAAAGAGATCATTCCTATAAGATGACTCAAATCCAGTGTAATAACAATCCAAAAAGTTGGACTCCTCACCACATGCTCAACCCTCTGCCCTCTCCTTTCCCTAGTAGAATTAATGTAGTATGTTGTTGTCACAACAATATTAACTCAGCTGGTACAGAATTTAAAGTGGGGACAGTGTATCATGTGTGTGCATGTTGGAGGGATTAGCCACAAGTGCTTGATGTCAGCGATGAGGCATGAAGTTCAGATCAATATATGTGAATTGAGAAATACCAAATATGAGCTCTTTATTTCATAATATGCCCATAAAAATGGGCATATTATGGAACAGCTACAGAATAAAGTTTATTCAATGAACTGTCTGTAACCTAAAAGGTCAAAACAAAGTAGGAGCTAACAGACTCCAGCCAGATGTTAGTGAGTAGGCCACCATACCACAAAAACCATGACTGAAACTGGCTCTCAGTAACTCTGAGCCAGAAGACTCCAAAAGCCGTACAAGCTAGTTGGAGACTCAACTATATTTTTCCCATCATCTTTCCCAGACTATATTTGAGAAGGCTTATTGCCAGGAAGTTGACAGCCTGATCTCCAAAATCTTCTAACCACAGGATCAGACCTACCCAGAGGAATCTTGTTTTGCTTATGGTTCATTAAATACTTACTTTGTGACTAAATAAAGGACACAGTGTCTCATGTTGTCAGCCCGGCACCTTTGAGCCGAGAATAGACTTTTTAAAGTTTGTTTAACACAGAGTACTGTACATTATCACAGCCAGTGCCCTTCCTGGTATCAGTTCATGGCTCTAGGACCATGCCTAAGTCTGTGAAATTACTCTACTAACTACTGAAGAAATTACTGTCTTTGAATACAGAAGCTACATACCAACAATTGCTACCAGTCTCTTTTAGTCTAATTATCTGTCTCTCTCCCTTCCTAGGGAATGTTAAAATAATACATAATGTTATTCTGATGGGTTAAAAATGCTAAGGGACAGGAAAAAAAGAACACTGACATTTGAGCATTAGTGTGTTGATTTAAAAATAATCACGAAATTATCTCAACACATATTTTTTGAACTTGTCATTAATATGTTACCAGCCTTAATGAAGTTGTCAGTGGAAGTTGCTTCCATGCCACTCCTATTCATTTATTCTATTTAGCCGCATGCTATGGCAAATCATATAATGTGGTGTCACTAGCACATTACAGAACCATCTAATTAATCCTATGGCAAACCTGCATACATTATTAGGAGCAGCATGGAAGGGATTGCAGCACCTCAGGAGATGGTGGACTTTTCACTGAAGTATTTAAGTAGAACTGGGTGGCCATCTGTGATTAAGACAATGGCATAAATAGATGGAGCAGATGGTACCACTGATGCAGCTACAGCAACCGCACTGCTGCTTCCTGATTCCCAAACTAAGCAGGACAATAGTTACATGACCACAAAAATCCCATTTAACTCTAAATTTGACAAAACTGTGCAATTACTGTCTGGAGCAGACCTCAGGAGCTATTTAAGCCACTACTGGATAGCAGATACAGACTTCCACTGTTTTATAGACCATGTGGACTGTTCCAATCCATAAACCTGGTCCACATCAAAGAACAGTTAACCAACAGATTTCAATCTAGAAAGGTGTTTGTGCTAGATTTTAGTCCATAAATCACTTCTCTGCCTCTTTGATACTCATACGCAAATATCAAGAAACAAGATAACCTACCACACCTACATAGGATTTCAAAACATCAAACAGTCATTTTCTCTTCCCCCATGGAATTATAGGTCTCAGTGAAGAACCCAGAATTTCTAATCTAAAGCAGTCTCAGCAAATAACAGTTCCCAGGATTGTTTGGAGGAAGCACTGCAGAAAACTGTGGTATAGAGTTGTGGTATATTTAATAACAAAAATGGAGGGCAGAGATGAAAACCAGAATAGTAGTGGTTTGAGTGTTAGACTACGTCTCTGGAGACCAAGGTTTGAATCTCGGGTTGGCCATGAAAACCCACTGAGCAACAGTGGATATATCATATATTCTCAGATTCAGAAGGCAGAGGAAAATTCCCTCCGAACAAATTTTGCCAAGAAGACCTCATGATAGATTCACTTTAGGGTCACTATAACTTGAACCATTTCCACACTAGACTATTATAGTGCTATTATTCCACTTTCAACATCCTATGGAATCCTGCAGTTTGCAGTTTTGAACTGCAAACCACAGGATTCCATAGGATGTTGAAAGTGGAATAATAACACTATAACAGTCTAGCATGGAAATGGCCTAGGAAATGATTTGAATGCACAAAACAACATACTCAAAGACATACAAACTCATTAGGGTCCAGCACCACTATTAAGTGTTACATTGGTTTTATACCACTTTAGCTTCCATGGTTTCTAAAGAATCCAAAAAAAAACCCTAAGTATTACTTGTATAAAGTGCTAAGAAGTAGATTTGAAAATCCTTGCAGATGTGTTTCCTATAAATCAAGTTTCCAGACTGATCTGGGAAGAGAGAATATTTGTTAAAATAAAATGTAAGTTTGCAGTGTGGCACTTAAGATGAAGAAATTGTTTCCCCTGCGAAGGCCAAGAATACATGATGTACTAGCAAGGATGGGAGTGTCCATTATGCATGCTTCAAATCCTTTCCATCACCTCTGAGTGATCTGTGCCACATATCTGGGAAAGGTAGAGCAGGGACAAATTGTCTGAAAAGACACTATGTCTTTCAAGAAGAACACTTTTCTTCTTAGAAAGCAAGTAGGAGCCACACAGATCTTATCAGGAGAATGATTAATGAAAATAACCTCATCCAGTTTTTGCAGTAACCAAAGGAAAAGAACATTTCATTCCTAAATTGTTGTTATCACCTTTTCTGCTTTTTAAATCACAATACCTTCCTGAACATGCCCAGTCTCATCTGATTTCAGAAGCTGAGCAAATTCAGGCCTTGTTAGTACTTAGGTTGCAGACCACCAGAGAATCATATGAGTTTCCAGTTTGGTCTAGGAAAGAGCAATCACAATTCCTAATTTTGGGCTAGATGAGCCAAAGATTCAACTCAGTATAAGGCATCTTCCTTGCAGCTGTACTGTTTTTAATCAAGAATTAGCATGATTTTACTGTTGGACTAAATTTGGGAAGACACAGCTTAAATTCCTACTCAGCTAGTCAGCTTAGTCAGTGAGCCTGGACTATCTCCCTGACTGAATTGTACATGTGGATGAGAGAGAATATATCACACCTTAGGTAGATATGAATATTTGGTGGCCTTCCAAATATTGCAACTGTCATCAGCCCTAGATAGAACTGATGAATAACAGAAAGTGCAGTCCAGCCACAAATTGACTACCCTTGCTCAGGGCTGCATATCACCTTGATTTTATGCTGAAATTTCTGTGAGGCTAGTTAGATCAAGAGACAATAACTAGCTCATGATCATCTACTGAGCTTCATAGGCTGAACAGGGATTTGAGCCTTGACCTCCTGAATCCTAATTCAGAGCTCTGACCCCTACGCCATACCTGAAGTCCTTTCATATTCCATAGTTATAGCACAATGATCCTACTTTGGCTTTCATGACTACATTCTAGGTTAACTCTGTGACACGTAGTTTGATGAGGCACTGGAATTTTCATCTGAGAATTCTAAATAGCCACTCCTTAACACCAAATTCCCGGATTCCACAAGAGTTAGAGTAGAATCATAGTGGTACAACTGTGGAGTGTGAAATGATTGCCATGTCATTGATGAGAGCTGGGCAGAAGGCAAAGTGGAAGATCTTTGGGTGATTTGAAATTGGTTATCCTGGTTCTTGTTAAAACTCCTAGTTGTTTAAAAAATATGGCAAGAGCAAAGTGACTCCTGCCCCCATTCCTAAATTACAGAATTAAACCTGGCATGGGTGAGAAACAGAGATTTGATTTTTGAAAGGAAGGGCTATGAGCTCCTTTTAGTTCTGATTCTCAGAACCAGAGGTACATCTGGGTAAAACTAGACACTGGCCAAGTTTAGAAAAAAAAAATACCTCGGGGGCTAAAACTGTCACACCTTTCAGCCAACATGGCGGAGGGATTCTGGAACTTTCAGTCCAACAAAGAAACTTTCCAGAACACTGCACTCTGGGCTTAGTAAAACACTAAGTGTGTCTCTTCTTCTCCCTACTCCTGTCATTCCATGCTTTCTAGCTACTTCTACTTTCCTAATGCATTAGATCAAAAAAATAAACTTTGCCAACCTTAATATTGTTTTACAAAACAAATACTCTGAATGTGTGCAGTTTTGCACTTTAAACTTAACTTTGCTTGTAGCAACAAATGACTTCCTGTTATAGTTGGCCCTCCACATTCACTAAGGTTAGGGGTGCAGGACCTCTGCAAAAGTAGAAAAACCACAAATACCAACGTGTGTGTGTGTGTGTGTGTGTGTGTGTCTCCATGGGAAGTGAGTCAAGGCATGGTGGAGAAAGCAGGCACTCAGGGTTCAAACCAGATCAGAGAAAGGAAAGGGAAAGTGGGTAGGTCAGCGTGGTGGCCCTGTACTTCCTCTTTCTTGCCCATCTCCTTCCTTGGGGTTGGAGGGACACTGAGAGACTATTCAGCATGATGAGAAACTGGGTTGCAAGCCATCCTTAGCTGGCGAGGCAGCAGCCGGTGGTGGAGGCGAGGACCAGAGATGGGTTTTTAAAGGGCTATGCAACTTGATCAAAGTTGCTGAGAGGTAATGCTCCCCAGGAAAAGAAGCACTTGAGGGGGGCAGGGCAGGCATTGAAGAGACTCACAAACAATCAAATCTGTGAAACTTAAATCCCACAATTGCGAAGGATATGCCTTCAAGTTGACTCCATCTTATGGTGACAGCATCTTAGGGCTGTCTTGGCAAGGTTTATTCAGAGGTTCGCCTTTCTCTCAGGCTAAGAGTGGGATTTGCCAAAGGTCACCCAGTATATTTCCATGGCTGAGTGGGATTTGAACCTTGGTCTCTCAGAATCCTAGTCCTGCACTCCATCCAGGAACTTAAGATCTACAGGGAAAGGACTACTAGTTGTTCCACCAACTCATACAGCTCTGTCAAGGCTGAGAGTCTTTCAAGATCTGGTTCTGCATTTGTGAAACGTTTTTATAAAAGGCTGAAGACCGTCTTCTTTGATTCACTGTTTTAAGCCACTGAGTTATGTTTAATGTGCTGAGATGGGTAGTGACTGGTGGGGTTTTGAGGATTTCATTTCATGTATTGCTATGGTGTTGTGTTTATTGTTTTTGTCCTTGACTGTATATGCTGATGTCCCACCCTTTGGTGGAAAAGGTGTTGTTGTTGTTATTGTTACCACCCAACATTGGGCCTCTTCTGCTGTTTCAGAGACTAGACCAAGAGCCATCGGATTCAAATTATAAGAAAAAAAGATGACACTTAAACATTAGAAAGAACTTCTTAACTGTAAGAGCTGTTTAACATAGCTGGAATAGACAGTGGCCATGAAGAATGATGGACTCTTCCTTGTTTGGACGTCTTTAAACAGAGGTTGGATTGCTGTTGTTCAATAGTGTTTTAGTTGTGTTATCCCTGCATGGTAGGAAATTGGACTAGATCAGTGGTTCTCAACCTGTGGGTCCCCAGATGTTCATGGACCTCAGCTCCCAGAAGCCCCAGCCACTATGGTCAATGCTCAGGGCTTCTGGGAGCTGAAGTCCACAAACATCTGGGGACCCACAGGTTGAGAACCACTGGACTAGATGGTCCTTGTGGCTCCTTCCAGTTCTAAGATTCTGTAATTCTATGGTTCTAATGAATAAAATAAATATAGAAACATACTGATAAAAAAAAAAAGAATCCTAGTCCTGCACTCAAACCGCTACACCATGTTGGCTCATACCATTTGAGCATAGGGACGAAACAGTCTTTGTTTCTACTGGCTTGATGACAAACACATTTACTTGGGAATATGCATCATTGTGTCGTAGAAAATGATAACATAAAATAAATTATCTGTAGCTCTACATGAGCCCAGCTGGCTGCCCTCTGACTGTAAGAGCTCTGTAAAAATGAGAAGGTTAGTGGAGAGAGAAAGCTAGATTACAGATAAGAAAGAAACCAGTGCCAGTTTTGGTAGGCTCTGGGATGCCTGTATTAGGTGCCAAAGCAGGGCCAGTTTGCTGTGACCCACACCAAATGACCACTTTCAGCAGCAAGCTGAACTCACTTCAACCCCACGATCCAGCTGTAAAGTCCTTCTAAAGTTCATAATTCCATAATTCTTTTGTGCCATCTTTTTTTTTTAACCTGGGTTTAGTTGGTAGGCCTTGGGTCCCTTCTAAAAACCACCAGCACAACCCAGAACAGATACAATAAGTCTTGACAGGAAAACAAGATGTAGACCAAACAGATTACTTATGTGGTAATGGTTGTTTTTAAAAGGATGCCACTCTAAGAAACATCTTTTTTGAAGGGTAGGATATAAAAATGTACTATCAATAAACATTAATATTATATACTAATACTATCAATAGTAACATTTATAATAGATATTAATACTAACTATAAAAGTTTTGGAATAGTTTGGTTTTTTTTACACTCCACTTATTTTGTTAAAATGTTTTTCTCTGCTGCTTTGCTGTTCCTGCTTATGGAAGACTTCTTCAGATCAGTAAGATTTTTAGTTAGTTGTGACCAAGGCCATTTCCGCACTAAACTGTTACAGCGCTATTATTCCGCTTTCAATATCCTATGGAATCCTGGTGTTTGCACTTTAGGAACCAGGGCTCTCCCTAAACTGCAAACCCCAGGATTCCATAGGATGTTGAAAGCGGAATAATAGGGCTATAACAATCTAGTGCAGAAATGGCACAAGAAGTTCCGTTCAGTTCAGTGGGACTACTTTGGGTAGAATTTTACCCCGAGGGCTTGAAGAGACGCAGTTTTTCAAGTAAGCAGATCAAGTCGGCTTGCTACTGACACACAAACATGCACACGCCAAGGCTAGGTCATCCCCCGCACCAGCCAAAAGCCATCCATCTTCCTGAGGCGTCTCCTACACGCCCACACAAGCTCGCCAGACAGCCTCGCAGGCTGCCTCCTCTTTCCCAATCCGCCCGCTCTGCGTAGTCCAGCTAAACCTGGGGTCTCCCTCCCCGCTCCTTCACGCACGAACTGCTGCAAACATCCTCCTCCTCCTCCTCCTCCTCCTCTTGCCCAGGATCCCTCCTTGTCACATAACTTACTCATCATGGAAACTTCCACTCGCCCCGCGCATTGCGCCCGCACAAAACTATGCCAGAGAGAGCGATGAAAGAACAATCGATTTTTTAAAAAGAAAACCTGAACGCATCCTGTAAGCAACCACCGAGGCTTTTTTAAGCACACGCATAGATAAACATACATACATACATAGACACGTGCACATTACATATATTATATAACTTATATAAACACATACGCGCACAAACACACACACACACACACACACACACAAGTCCCAAAAACCTATGATGAAATATTCCGCTGCATTCAGCGCCAGTGGGTTAGAAAACCCCGGTCGGCTGCTGGGAGGAATTAAACACAGGCTCGCACACACATAGAAACGCCGACCAGAGGGCGTTTGTCCCTCCTTTCCTAAGGCTGAAACTAAAAACATTCCGATCGACCCAAGCGCTTCTTCCCCCTCCCTTAACCCTCCTCCTCCTCCTCCTTCCCTTGCATGGGAAGGAAGGTCGCTTAAAATCCCGGGCCGCCCTCTGCCTCGACCCCCCCCCCCGGCCATCGCAAAAAACCCCGACAGAGAGATTATATCTGATGCATTTCAGACGACCAAGGCCAAGCGGGTTCTAAAAATACTCGTCTCCAAACATCTGCCACAACTGCTGCTCCTTCCTCGGCCAAGTCCAGCTGTGAACTCCGGCTCGAGAAAGGGAGAGTCCGGGTCAGGAGATCGCCTCCGCTCTCTCCTCCAGCCTATCATTGGCTCCCCCTCCGGGCCGAGTTGCAGTGAGGGGAAAAAAAAAGGAATAACACACCACTCACCGCAAACAAATCCGCAGCTGGAATCAAACGGGGAGGGCTCGCTCAGTCGCCGCCGCCGCCACCTCCTCCGTTTTCTCTCCTGGCTGCCGGCGCTTTATTTGTATTACGATCAAAGGTGCAAACAATTGGGTATTACGCCGCCGTTTCTGGGGGCGAAAAGTCCTCTTTCGGTCTCTCCCGCCTGACGGCCGGCCCAGCAGCAACACCTGAGTCAAGGCAGCCTGTCAGTTTCCCCACTTCCCAAGCCGGTTTGTCTGTCTCGGCGCGGTGACCTGGTTTCCCCCGCGCCCCACTGGGAGCCGGAGGCGCGGCGGCGGCGGCACAGAAGAACTCCGCACACGCCCGGCCCACGAGCGCCGGGGAAAGGCGGACGAACACGAGCACGCGGGGGGGAGAGTCCGGCTCAGCCCCGCAGGGCAGCCAGACGCGTGGGAAGCTAACCTTCCAGGACGCTGCTGCTGCTGCCGCTGGCAACCCACGGAGAAGCCCCCGTCGGCTTTAGTTGCCGCCGTGCGCCTTCCGAGTCAAGGCTGCCCATGGTTCCGTTGCTGGCAACAAAAGCGTTAGCAAACGGGAGCCAGGAGTGACACTCAACGTGCCTCCCTGGGAATTGCTTCAGCTCTTCCTTTCCCTTCCCTCAGACTGTTTTGGCGGCTTCATCTGGGGATGGGAAGAGAAAGCAGGGAGGGGGCCATCCTACGATCAGAGGAGAGGGAAGCAACTCGGGAGGAGCCTCGCTGCCTTCAGGATTCTTCTGGTCCCGCCAGTTCATCTCTTGAGTTGAGCTATCCACTCAGTGCCCAACTCTGCCAAGACAGGTTTGGCAATGCTACCTCAGCATTTTCTGCAACTCCCCTAGGAATCTTCAGCTGCTTTCCAATTGCGGGGGAGGGGCACGCAGGGAAGGTGTTTTGTTTTACCTTTTTTTTTGGCTGCACTCAAGGGAATCCTCCACCCTTCAAGATGTTATGGAACATGCAGCGCAGAGGTGTGGTGTTTAAACATACGCTCTTTCTTACCTGATGTTTAGCAAAACAGTCCAAAATCATCAAGAATAAATGTGTTGTTGTTGTGTGCCTTGAAGTCCTTTCAAACTTATCATGGAGTTTTCTGGGGCTGAGAGTATGTGACGTGCCCAAGGTCACCCAGTGGGTTTCCATGGCCTAGCAGAGAAAAGAACCCTGGTTTCCAGGGTCATAAACCAACATTCAAACCACTGCACCACTCTGGCTCCATCTAGTCCACAGAAGTTCATGCTATAAAAAGATTTGTTACTTTTGACCTCCTGTGAGGCTGAAAGAGTGTGACTTTCCCAAGCTTACGCAAGGGTTTTCATGGCTAAGAAGGGATTCAAACTCTGGACTCCAGAGCTGTCACCCAACACTCAAACTACTGTGTCACACAGCTCTCTGGAAAACACTACTGACATAAAAATAACCTGAAAGCTACCACAGTCTTTTACAGGAAACTAGTTCTTCAACCATGAAGAAGGTTAACACACATAGCACAAGTTTTTTATCTACCCATATTACACTGCCTTTTTAGCTCTATCAGAAATCCAAATGAGAATTTTAAAAGAAAAATACTTAAAATAACTGTTTTTGTTAAACTGGAAACCTTTCAGATGCACTGAACAATGGCAATAATTTAGCAACATGTAACCTTCCCTGTATAGCGTGTTGTGTACCTTCAAGCATTCAAGAAAGTGTAACACCAAAGAGAAATTCAATATCAATTTTATACTTTAAAACATTTTGAAATGGCATTCTAGACAGTGCGGCATAGTCATTTGAATGTTTGACTATCACTCTGGGGACCAGGTTTTGAATGGGAACCACTCGGCCATGAGGACCCATTGGGCAACTGTGGGTATGTCACATGCTCTCAGCCTCAGAGAAAGGCAGAGGCAAAGCCCCTCTAAACAAATCTTGCCAAGAAAACCCGTCACCATAAGGCAGAAACAAAGGCATGCAATAAATCCCTTTTTCAGCAATGCAAAAAAAACAAACTGTGCAAAATCTCTGTAACAGCTCTACAGAAGGTTTGCTCTTTTCTGACTAAGCACATGTATTCCTCTCTTCATATTCTGTTTTCTTAGACAGGGAATTTTTGCATACCACTAAAGTGTATTGATGGCTACAGCATGGAATGTTATCAAGCTCCCTGATGATTCTGGGAGCTGTAATTCAAAGTATCAACTTTTTTAAATTCTGGAAATGGCCATTGCAAGCTGGTCCCTTTAAGAAAATTAGCATACTGCATTTCTCTCTCAGTAATACAACAAACCTACCATCAATATCTTCCAAGCACAGAGTAGCTTCAACATTATGCTACTCCTGCACTCTCAGTGGGTTTTTCCATTTGCTTGCATGTTTAATAAGAATACATGTATATATTTCAACTTTTCTTGTGTGCATATAGTATCCATATAAATTTGATAGTTCACCTAGTGGGTTTCTGTGGCTGAGCAGGGAATCAAATCCTGGTCTCCAGGGTAGTAGCTAAAACCACTAAACCATGCTGGCTCTAATATATTAATTATACACAACTTGTTTTTATAATAACAAGAGGTTGGAGGCATACCACGTTAGTTTGCCTGATGTCTCATTGCTTGAGAAGGGACAAATTTGCAATGAGTAAACCAACATCTGATTCACAGCAGTAGAAAGCAGGTGCACCTTGATCTGGATCTAGACAAAAGAAAATAATAATGTTCAAAATAATAATAAGCTTCAAGCTTCAAAAATGCGTCCATTAATCCATTCTTTCATTCCTCCAATAATAATCTGAAGCATAACATTCAGATTTCAATATAATAGCATCTCAGCCCAATCACACAATCCAGATCCATTACTTCCATTAGATCAAATATTTCATCTATTATCTCTCTATTTGATCTATTGTTTATAACGTGGTCAGCAAGCAGTAGCCCAAGAGCTTCATGGATTCCCAATACCATTTCTGTGCCCTCAAAAGTCCACCAGGGCTTTCCTAAAACTCTCTGATCAAGTAATTTTTAAAAGGAGAAAAAACATGCCAGAATTTCCTAAATCACTTCCAAAACATATCAACATGCAGCAGTTTGCATTAATTTGTCCCCCACAACCTTCCCTAGAGAGAAAATCAGGGGAAAAAAACTGAACTCAAAACTAAAGATGCTTTATTATCATTTCCAGGTCCCCAGGAACACAGCTGTACAGTGAGATGAAAATGAGGTGAAAATTGGTTCCTATCCTGGATACAATTTGCCAGCCTTTGGTCTATAATACAGGGCAGTGGTTAATAACCTTTTCTTTACTGGGGACCCTTTGTAAATATAAGTTATTACCAGGGTCCCCCAAGATTTAACTCAGGATTTAAATATTTAAATTTAGATTTAAATGTTCAAATATTTGTTTATACATTGAAATATTTATTTATTAAGGGCTCCTGGAAACTAGGATTCAAATCCCCACTCAGACAATGAGTGCCCTCGGGCAAGTCACATTTTCTCAGCCTCAGAAGAAGGCAAAGGCAAACCTCCTTTGAACAAATCTTGCCCCCTTCACCTTGGGGTTTCCATAAGTCAGAAGTGATTTAAAGGCACACAAGAACAAGGTGCCACAGACAGGGTCAGTTTTTTTTCTAGCTATCATGTCTCTCTTTTGAAAACTGACTTATGGCCACCCTAAAGTGAACCTATCATGGGAGTTTTCTTGACAAATTTGTTATTTTTGCTTTTCTCTGAGGCTGAGAAAATGTGACTCGCCTGAGGTCACCCAATGGGTTTCCATGGCCAAGTGAGCATTCAAACCCTGGTTTCCAGAGTCATAGTTTGGCCATACGCACATGCCTGCTGCCATGTCCCTTTCATCAGAGCAACTGAAGATGTGGGTGCCGAAACTGCTCCCTCATTTGCAAATAAGGAAACAGTTTGGGTACCTGCATATGTCTACTGCTGTGTTCCTTTCATCAGGCACATGGTAACAGGGGGTGTGGGCAGCAAGGGACACAGCAGCAGGCATGTGCCCAAACTGTGACTTTTGGAAATGAGGGCTATGGTTTGGGCATGCACGCACACCTGGCAGCATGTTCCTTTCATCAGGGATGTGGCAGTAGGAAGATGTGAGCACCAAGGTACACAGCATCAGGCATGTGTGGAAGCCCAAACTGCTCCCTTGTTTGTAACCAAAGAGCAGTTTCAGCACCTGCATGCCCCATGCCCACTGCTGTGCCCATTGCTGCCACTGGTGATCATGCTCAGCTGCAGGGTTCCACGGACCACAGGTTAAGAGCCACTAGTATAGACTTTTAGATTCTGCAAAATTTGAAACCTAATAAAGTGTTTTCCAATTTTCATCTTATTCATACTGTCAACAGTCTTGTGACCTTCCATTTCACAGACAGGGCACTAACAAGGAACTAAAAAGAAGATCTATCCACAACCAATCTTAGATTTAAACCCAACTCAAACCTGAACTTGTGGGATTACAGTAGCTTTCATTATATATGGATTCTTTGTGTAGGCTGAAGGAATGTTAAAAGATACTCTTCATAAAAATGTTACCTGGGAGGGAGAAGGAAAGATGTGGGTACCTGTTAGGCTCTGCGAGAGGGACACTAATCTTCAAAGTAGAACAACAGAAATATTAAACCATACTTGCAATTTCAGATACTTTGAACACAGAAGATTGAATTAAAATATAAATCGAGTATCTCTCCTTCTGCCAAGAGTGAGTGACCTACAATCAGAATGAAACCAGGAATGAAAAGAACTCTAACACAGTGTGTGTGTGGGTGTGCTTTTCAAAAAATATCTAGTGGAACATAGGGCAAAACCCAGTGTCTCCCCTTCCAAAATATCCTTCGAGCTTCCAGAGCAGATTTTGAAGGTGGATAGGGCTCTCTCTCTTTTCTGCTAAATGAAGCCCTTCTTTCACTTTTAACGGTATGTCATTCACATTTTTTAAACGCCTACAGCAGCTAGCAAGATCAATAGGAAATGAGCAGCCATGATGAACTGACAAAAGTGGTCACTCCGCAATGTATATTTTGTTTATATGTACCCCCAGCAAGGGAGTCAATCCCTTGAAAATCAGAAAATCAATGCATGCCTTAATTTTTAAAGACCTTTATTTCTATATGAGCACATCAAAGAAAATGAAATTAAAAAAAAGTAAAACATTAAGTGACTCATACTTACAAAAGGAAGGTAGCAGTGAGTTAATCTTGTCACATAGGATTAGCCAAGGACAATGAGTTACCATCGTCCTTAAATCACCCTTTCATTTTTTTGGAATTGCTGAATGTTGATTACAACATGCTGAAATGATGAATACATACTGTTTTGAAATTATCAAAAAGGAGGCATGTGGTGATGTGTCATGAACAAAAAAGTCATGCCTTAGTGCTTTGTTTTTGTTAACTTACTCTTCAGCATCTTCTTCCACAATGATGTCAACCACTTCATGATATATTAATACCACTGTTGGCAGTAATAAATGATAGTGTTTAGTTCCAGCAATAGAAAAATTACAGCTATTGCCCATTTTCATGGCATGACATGGTTTCCAGGCATATGATTCTTGTTTTACCAACAACAGACAAGCACATGATTAGCAAAACTAACCAGATCTTATCTTCTCTCACTCTTATGTGTATTCTCTATCACAGCTTCAGGGGCTACAGGGCCACCTATCCATGCTGCACAGAGTTCTGGCATTAAAATAGTGCCTAGGTGAATGCCAGCCCAATCCAATTAATATCTGATTATTCCTCTGTTGCAGTGACATCCATGCACAGTTTGGAAGTACAGCAGAGTCTCGGTTATCCGACCTAAACGGGCGGGCTGAGAGTCGGATAACCGAAATGTCGGATAAGATGGAGCCTGTGGTGGCCGCCATGTTTGGGGGCGTGTCTGGGGGCGCAGAAATGCCTACAGCCATGCCCCCAAGCAGCCACGACATCGGATAATCAGGAAGGTCAGATAACCCAAGACTCTACTGTACTGTGTTAAAAGCAGCAACATTACCTGTAATGTATCTTTGTGGGGGGTAAAAGGGCATAAGGATGTTGTGTTTAAAAAGTAACACAATGGTCACAGGGTCACTTATTTTTGGTGTAGCAAGTAAACTTCAGTTTTAACTCCAGAAATGTTGCTTTCAAGAATCATGTTGGGGGAATGGACATCACTAGTAGAACACAGAGAGGGAGCCCCTCCCCAGCAGATCTTAATACTGAGGCAGGCACATATGAGGAAAGGCACTCCCTCAAGTAACAAAGTTTAGGGCTTTAAATGTCATCACAAGGATCCCTCAATTTGAAACTGGAAATGTATTGGCATCTAATGCAATTCTTTTAAGATTTGCATTACATGCTATCTATATGTTATTCCAGTGGCCAGTCAAGCTGCTGCATTTTGCATCAGCTGCAGCTTCCCAGTCTTCTTCAATGTGCAAATAAACATGTGTAGGACCATAGATAGGATACGTGTAGGCAAATTTACCAGTCTTGAATAATGTACCTTTCTACACTCTGATTTATCTCTCACAGAGTCATGTCACACAAAACTATTTCTATAATCATTCTTTATTATTGATAAATATTAGATACTAGTGTATATACCCAGCATTGTATGGGATTTTATTTTCTCATAGGTAATACTTATTAGAAAGATTTGAGATCCTATCTCTCCACTTCCTCAAACTTTCTTGTCCAGCCCCTGTAACTTTTCCCCATATTCCCCAATCCAATCTGTATTCAGAGTTATTAACATACAGACGTTGTGTTCCTGAGGGAATACACTGCCCTCCTCTTTGCTTCTAGACCTCATCTCCATAGCAACCAGCCAGGCTCAAGAGCCTCGGCTGAGAATTCTAAAGGCCTCTCCCTAAACTGCAAACCCCAGGATTCCATAGAATCTTTTCAGGCAGCCAATCATATGAGGTCTTCGCCTGACATAGACAAACAAACAAACTTTGGCTTTTATATAGTAGATAAGCCAATATATCTTTACTTGATACACACAGATATCAAGTAGCAGACCATGCAGGACTAAGACAGTGGATGTTTCTCCTAAAATGCTACTAACAAAGATGCTTATTTTCTGTGTCCTTATTTATCTGCACAAATTCACTCTCAGAAGTAATCAGAAGGATCCTGTACTCTCACAGAGCTTCACTGCCTGCATCTACTCTCCTGTCTGCTTGGAGGATAAGTGCTAACATAATGAATTTCAGGGTGCTACAGCAAATTCTTATGCAGAACAAGAGGCTGTATCAAAGCCTCCCCACCTTCCTGCCCCACCTTCTCATAAATTGGCTGGTGTACAATTGCTGGCATAGGAGATTATCACTTGACTTAATGTAACACCTGCACTGATTTCTCTATAAGTGGGTCATACCAACTTGGGTGGCAACCACAGTAGTTTCTAATGTGACGTTCAGTGATAGATCACAGTGCAGAGCATGAAGCTATGAATTCATATCTGCTTTGAAATACTTAACATGTGGATTTTTCCTACAGTGCCATGAATTACAAGCAATATTTCAACAGAAACTAAAGGAAATTTTCTCTACAGCCTGTTGCCAACAGTATGTCACTCTTTACAAGATAACTTATCTGTTATTGTAATTCTTATCATTGACATCTTCTAACATCATTACTACTGCTGATGATTTCCCACACAGCTGTTCTTGCTATGCCATATATTGAGCAAATTACTATTAGAGATGATGGATAACCTAAAAATATACATCATTGTATCCCATTTTTCTACTACACTTTACCTTTTCTTTATAGTTTCAACTTTTTTTTTCAAGAGGAAACAATAAGTGCATGTCAGAGAAACTAGGGGGGATCCTCTTTCCTTTCAAAATGATAAGAGTGAGAAAAGCACAATCCAAAACCACACTCTTTCTACATAGTGCATATTCCCTTAGATTTTAACAGCAAACAACTCCCCAGCCTTTTTTCTTTTCTTTTCTTTTGTGTGCAAAACATGCACAAACAGCATGCATGGATACACATAAGAAAACACAACAACAGCAGAGTAAATTTATCATATAATAACTAGGTTGAAACGTGCCATTATAATAAAAGAGTATGACTGTTTCTGTCTCTATTGTACACAAGGAGAAACTCAGAAAAATTACACCCAACATATTTACTGCTATAATTGACACAGAGCATTCTGCATCTTGCTGATGATTTCTTAGGAAGCATTTTTGCCTACAAATTCAATTCAACTTTGCTACTCTTTCACCTCCTCCTCTGTCACTCCCTTACTTCATCAATACAGATCATGGGAGGGCAACATGTAAATGCAGGATTGTAGCAAGGGTGTTAAACTTGCAGATGAGTCTCAGCAAGTTTAACACCCTTGCTACAATCTTAATTGTCTTTAAGCCTTTAAGTCTAATTCACTTTGAAACAGGGAAGAAAAAGAAAATTAGCAAAGCTGCACAACATTATGAGTGGGTGGAGAAGTACACTGTGGTACAGAATGGTTTACCTTCAGCAAACGATTAGGTGTGGAAATGGGGAAGGAGAAGTTACTGACAGAAAGAAGAGAAATAATATAGAACCTGCCCTGTCCTTTAGGTAGATAGTAGCTGGAAATGGTCGGCGGGATAACCTGTGTTGCTGTTTCTAGCTAGGGAAACACAGTGAAGTTCTAAGGAGATTCCACATGTGATTGTTTTCTTGGCCCTAGATGGGCTTGGGTAGGAGGTGGCCAGGAATTAGGGCCAAGTGTAATTAGTAGCTGTAACACTTGTTCAGAAACAGCTGGCACTTTCCCTACCAAAACCGTGAAGGCAAAATGAGATGAGGCTCTCTAAATGTGACTCAGCAATTACCACAGTGTTGTGTTTCTCATCTGAATGTTAAGGAAAAATGCTTCTCCAAAACAAGTTGTTTATTTACTGTTAATTATGGTACCTATTTCTTAACATAGAACAAAGCATTCACATAACTGTGCTCTCTGATGCTTTTACAACAATTCCATTTCAAAATCCCCCTTTCAAAATGCTAATTGATCCTCTAAATGAGCTTTATTAATAATTGATGGAAAACTGGCAATAACCTATTAGTGCATGCTTTGGCAACCTTCTTAAATGTCTAATTAGGTCAATGTGCCCAATCAAGAAAGCTTTAGAAAGAAACTAGAATGGGGTCTTTAAGTGTAATTCACTTTGAAACAGGGAAGAAAAAGAAAATTAGCAAAGCTGTACAACATTATGAGTGGGTGGAGAAGTACACTGTTGTACAGAATTGTTGCTGAGACTCATCTGCAAGTTTAACCTGTTGCTACAATCCTGTATTTACCATATTCAAACCATTTTCCATTTGCATGGTGTGAGGCACAATGGTCTCCTAGTGAGTAGACAAGTGATGAAGTACACTTCCATCCACTTCTTACCTCCTATCATCTTTCTCTCTTTCAAGCTGTGACTAATCTATTAAAAGCTGCTAGTTCCAATGTATCCATCTCAACATACACAAAAAGAACAGAACAGACACAGTAAGATAAATAATTACATTTGTATAATTAATGTACGCATCTTTGCTGTATTTCTCAAATACAATAACAATTATCCCTTTTTTGAAATCTCCACCTGCTTGAGACATCAGTAGCTGCAAGAAAGCAGAAACCCAAGCTGATGATTATTTTCCACAAGCAGCTCTAGCCAGCCGCTCTACCACTTTAATTTTCATTCAGCTGATGTTTAATTTGGAAACAATCCATTCTGACATATCACTGACCTCTGAACCCTATTTACACAGATAGCCAGCTGCCCACCTTTCAGTTTCAGTAATGCTTTCTTCCTCAAAGGGAAAAAAAACACCTTACATGCCATTTAATTATGCTTTCATGGCATTTTTAGAACATCTTGAAAGGCTTTTAAGTCTATAGTTTCTGAACTATAGTATGGGCCTGTTTTGTAAAATAGAAGCACAGATGTGGGAGGTTACTCATCACCCATGAAACACTGCTAAGATTTTCAAAATATGGAGCTCCAAGTTATCTGGCTATAGAAACCAATATACTGCATTTGTTTTACTTCTAGATCTTCTACGTGTGGCCATGCATTGGCTGTGTCTCATGATCTGAACAGCTGGTGATAAAAACTCAACTGGTTTTGTAGCCTCAGGCTTAAAGAATCTGATAGGGTGTTATATACAGTTATTCCATCATGAATGGCCTGTGGCTTACATAATGAGCTGGCTTACTTCAAATAACTTTCTCAATTTATTATGATAGAGAGCCATCAGTATCATTGTAGCAGATTGATCATTTCATTCACTCTAGTTGTAATGAACTCAATATCTGGAAAATTTATGCTGTGGTTGAGACTTAACTATCTGGCCCATGCAGGACTAGCCATGCTGAAACCAACTCAGGTGGCAGAAAACCACAGTATAGACTTGCATGTTTGTGACTCCAACAATATCCTTTTTGCTTCCCCATGCATTATATTTTTCTACCATTTTTGCCTGATGAAAAACTCACTGAGCTCCAAATGCTATCATAATTTTGTTTGTGCCATTTGGTTCCAATAAAAGTTTGAAGGACTGAATACTAAAATTCACTGTTTGGACTTTGTTTAGTAGTCAACATGGCTACTCCTGCATTTTTCAGATTTGAAGATGTCTAACTCTGCTGGAAGAGAGACTGCACAGTGTGACAGCTTGAGTGCTAGACTACAACCCTGGAGACCAGCATGTGATTCTCTGCTCGGCTGTGGAAACCCACTGGGTGACCTTGGGCTTGTCACACATTCTCAGCCCCCAGAAAACCCTATGATAGGTTCATCTTAAGGTTGCAGTAAGTTGGAAACTACTTGAAAACACACAATGACAACAAACTCAGCTGGAAGCAGGGAAATCCTAACCTGAAGAGAGTGGACTGTTTGCCATCACATACAGGGATTTGATTTTCAAGATCAAGCAATCTTGTAAATTGGCTTCTATTGGCAGGGATGCCTGACATTTATTTATTTTTTTCCTGCAGACTTGGCCACACAGCTCTACCTGGGAAGATCACTGAATTCTGCCAAAATGGGGCCTTTTTGGAGTCAGTACACATGGTCAGAAAAGATCTCAAAGGAACAGACTTTACAACTTCAATAGAGAATGAAATTTTATGGCCTTCCTTTATAGCACTGACCATTTTGCTCCTTCACCTCTCTTTTGGGAATGGAGACTCAGCTTTCTGCTTTCATTAAGTTTTCAAGGTAGTACTTCAGTTTCTTGCAGCATAACAAGCATGAATGGAAGGGAGCAGGGAATGAATGTAGTTATCTTTAAGTGTTGTTACATTCCTTCTTCTTTTCCCCTCCCCTTCCCTTCCTCCTTTTTATGCCTGCATGGACACAGTCTGTAATATCAAAACAAACAAGATGCAGAGTTGCAACCTATGACTCCAATGACAACACCTGTGTTTCCCTTCATGAATGCTGAATCATCCTCACCTGATGAAAAAGCCAGTGAGCTTCCAATACAAGCATAAAATATTTTGCACCTTCTGGTTGACCTAGTAAAAGTATCACCAATATGTATTTTGTCTTGACTATGGAAACACAGTGCTTTTTCAAGATTTCCCAGAGACATGCTGTGAAAACCTGAGCAAAGCCTTTACCTGCCTGAATTTTTCAGCAAAAATAAAATTATTTTCCTTCATAATGTCTTTTATAAGTACTATGTATTAAAAATTGTATCCTATAAAGCAACATAATTTAAAAGCAATTTATCCTTAAAATATAGAGGTGTTAGTGACAGGCCCTATTACAGTGGTTCTCAACCTGTGGGTCCCCAGATGTTTGTGGACTTCAGCTCCCAGAAGCCCCAGCCACTATGGTCAGTGCTCAGGGCTTCTGGGAGCTGAAGTCGAAAAACATCTGGGGACCCACAGGTTGAGAACCACTGCCCTATTATAATGTTGTTGTGTTGTTAAAGAAAAAAGCTGCATGTCTATATGCATTCAAGTTGCCTGTCAACTTACGGTGACCTCATGAATTTCACAGGTTTTTCTTAGGAAAGGGATACTCAAGAGGTGTTTTGCCAGTTCTTTCCACTGAAATATAGCCTACAACAGCTGCCATTTTTTGATAAGCTCCCATCCAACTAATAACCAGAGCTGACCCTATTGAGCTTTTAAGATCAGATAGCAGCTGGTGCCTTCAAGGTATTTAGGACCAAAAGTTAAGGACTCACAAAGACTTATATGACACTTTGCCTCTGTCAAAGACCTAGAATGATTGACCTAGAATGATGTTGCAATTATATTTTACTGTATTCAGGGCTGCCTGTATTTTCTATATAACTAAAACCTCACATTCTATATCCAGGATATCTCAATTCTCAACTTGTTATTTATAAATAAATAAATAAAGTATTGACACTTATTGTTCATTAAATTGCTGATCATACACATTTTGGTCTGAAAATTCTATAAAATGTCTAGTGTTTTGACAGAAAGTATGAAAAAGCCTCTTTTGGTTTATGGAGAGGAAGAAAAGTAAGCCATGTAACGTTATAGCACACAGATGCCTGCCTTCAGAGACACCTAACCTTTTTGCAAACACTGTCTTCATATTTCAGGTATATCACTCTCAAGAAACCTATACTACAAGATAATAGAAGCAAACCAATGTAAGAATGTAAGAAGATCAATGCTGGATCAGACCAAGGTCATTTCCGCACTAGATTGTTATAGTGCTATTATTCCACTTTCAACATCCTATGGAATCCTGGGGTTTGCACTTTAGGGAAGGGCCTCTGAGGCCCCTCCTGAAAGGGCAAACCCCAGGTTCCATAAGATGTTGAAAGTGAAATAATAGCACTGTAACAGCCTAGTGCGGAAATGGCCCAAGTATTCATTTAGTCCAGCATCCTCTTTACCACAGTGGTCAAACAGATGACTCTGGGAAGCACACTACTAGGATATAAAAATAATAATAATCTCCTTTATTGCTCCCCAGGAACTAGTATTCAAAGGCATACTTCCTCTGAAACCTACGGGCTATCGTGACAAATAGATACTGATAACTTTATACTCTATTAATTCATTTAATTCTGTTTTAAAACCATCTCAGTTAGTGGTCCTCGCTGCAGCTTGTGGCAGAGAATCTCTGAAACTGTTGTGTTATTTGTAATATAGTTCAATCTCCTCAATCAAAATTATCAGGGCTATTATTATGTGAGCAAATATATCTTAACAAATCACTTAAGTATTTTACTAGAAGGATACCTGTAAGAAGAAACCCACTTCAGGAATGAGTATGGAGCAACGCAGTGGTTAAAAGTGTCAGTGTTAAGAAATCTAGCTTTGACTGAAGGTCAGTCACTCACTCTCAGTCTGACCTACCTCACAGAGCAGTGTATGATGTCTTGAGCTCTTTGTATGAAATACGGGAGATAAATATTACTAATAAGTTAATAAATGAGAGAAAAGGTCTTACACTGCCTGGCATCAAAATTAGACATGATACCATTGGAACTATACCAGTGTTATCATATGAGAAAGAAATCTCGTATTCCTTTATGTAAGGGTTTCCACCACCCTGGCTTCCCACAACAAAGATTTTCTCATGTTGGCATTATAGCCCTGCATTACACATTGTTTTGCACATAAAATAGAATCTCAAGACAGTAACACATATTTCAACAGGCAGCAGTTATATTAAGAAGCTGCTGGAGTAAATAGATGGAAAAAGTGAATGTCCCTGACATCCCTATACTACCATTAGCAAAATCGCAACCGACACCAGTGGTTTATTTAGAACATTCCTGTGGCAGGGAGAGGCTGTGTAACTATCTGGAACCAACAGGAAATAAATTATGTCTCATACTTAGCAGATAGTCCTAGTTCCCCTACGGAGAGGGAGCAGATCCTTGTGGTTTTCTTCTAATCAGTGAGTGCATCAGCCATATTAACTCCAATTTTCCCCTTTGCTACTATGAACCCTAGCAGGCAAGTAAGAATACTGATGAACAGAGAACCAAGCAACCACAATGGTTCCTGGCAGTCAACTGGAAGAAGGCTTAGGAACCAATGATTCAGGGAGCAAGGGTTGGCACACTTTTCTGCCTGACTTCTTTCCTCATATCTGCTCGGAGAAGAGAGAGATGATACCCTTAAGCAGGCCAGCTAGCCAGAGTCACATTTGGTATATATAGCCATAGGAGGAATACACACATACGCATGGCCTCTATGCAAGGAGTTTTCTAAATAAACAATTAGAAAGAACTATCTTATATGTTGTCCCAACATTTCCAAGTCTCCTGAACTAAAAGGAGGGAGCAATCTTTAATGCCCCACACTCCACCATAACACCTTTATTTGGTTAAGATATTTAAAACTTTCCCTAACCCCTGAAATTCAGCACTGTAGATTGGACAATGGGTCACATTCCCAAAAGTAAGCTGCCTTGAAGTGTTTGCAAATAAGAATGGGGTAGTGGTGGTGGACATACCTCTCCTCAAGTTTTCTCTCTCTTTATAGCACATAAGCAAATATATTGCAATTGGCTTGTTTACTGCCTCCTTTCTTAGTATACGTAACTCATGCTAAAAATATCTGACGATCTCACAGTCCTAATTTCATAAATGTGTCCTCTTGACAAAAATTTCACTTACGTATGACCACATAGTTGACAATAATACATAGTTGACGATGATCTTAAACAACTGCTCACTTGCAATAAAATACATAACATGGATGTAATACAGGGACAAGTCCCTGCAACAAATCCAGCTGCCAACTCTGTTTCTACATCTACATCTACTTTGGGGGCAATATTATAGGAGCTAATAACATCACCCACAACATCAGAGGTGCACTTACTTGCTCTTTCTGCAACGTGATATATGCCATTCAATGACAACAGTGCCCCTCCACACTCTACACTGGACAAGAGGATTAATGGACACAAATCTTACACTAGAAATGGCAAGACCCAGAAACTAGTTACAGAACATTTCAACCTTCCTTGATATACAGTAAGGGATTTACAAGGAAATTACATCATACTACTACTACTATCATCATCATCATCATCATCTTTATTTCTACCCTGCTTTTCTCCCCAAGGGGACTCAAAGCAGCTTACAAACTTAAAAGAAGCGTAGTTAAAACTGTGGTATACAAAAGTTAAGGCACATTTTAAACAACAATAATGATTAAAACAATGTTGAAATACATATTAAAAACAGAATACAAATAGCAATTAAAATAACCAGCACCGTTCTATATACAAATTACACATTAAATATTAAATGGCTGCCGTTTTAGGAATGTCTTTAGCTGTCTCCTGGAGGAAGGCAGGGAGGGTGCCAATCTGACCTCTTTGGGAAGAAAGTTCCAGAGCCTGGGAGCAGCCCCTGAGAAGAGTCTCTCCTGTCTTCCCACCAAATGCACCTGTGAAGGTGGTGGGACAGAAAGAAGGGCCTCTCCCGCAGATCTCAATGCCCAGGCTGGTTTGTAGGGAGGATATGATCCTTCAAATAACCTGGGCCTGAGCTGTGTAGGGCTTTAAAGATCATCATCAGCACTTTGCATTGTGCCCAGAAACAGATCAGCAGCCAATGGAGCTGTTGCAGCAGGAGTGTTGTGTGATCCCTGTAACCAGCTCCAGTTAACAACCTGGATGCAGCTCTTTGGACCAGCCGAAGTTTCCAAGCACTCTTCAAAGGCAGCCCCACATAGAGTGCGTTACAATAATCCAACCGGGATGTACCCAAGGCATGTGTTACCACGGCCAGGTCTGACATCTCAAGGAACAGGCGCAGCTGGCACACAAGCCTTAATTGTGCAAATGCACTCCTGGCTCCTGCTGAGACCTGGGCTTCCAGGCTCAGAACTGAATCCAGAAGCACTCCCAAACTGTGAACCTGCATCTTCAGAGGGAGTGTAACTCCATCTAACACAGGCTGAATCTCTTTTCCCTGATCTGCCTTTCTACTGAGCAGGAGCATCTCTGTCTTGTCTGGATTAAGTTTCAATTTGTTTGCCCTCATCCAGTCCATTACTGATGTCAGGCACGGGCTTAGGACCAAAACAGCTTCCTTGCCTTGTGGTATGAAGGAGTAATAAAGTTGGGTGTCATCCACGTACTGATGACACCGAACCCCAAAACTCCAGATAACCTCGCCCAGAGGTTTCATGTAGATGTTAAATAGCATGGGGGACAAGACCGAACCCTGAAGGACCCCACAGGCAAAAGGATAGAAGGTCAAACAGGAGTCTCCCAGCACTACCTTCTGGGTTCAGCCCTCCAGGAAGGAATGCAGCCACTGTAAAACAGTGCCCTCAAGTCCCTACAAGGCGACCCAAAAGAATACTATGGTCGATGGTATCGAAAGCCACTGAGAGGTCCAGCAGAACCAACAGGGACACACTCCCCCTGCCTAGTTCCCAGTGTAGGTCATCCACCAAGGCGACCAGAGCCGTCTCCAAGCCGTCTCAGTCCCATAGCCAGACCTGAAACCAGATTGAAATGGATCTAGATAATCCATTTCATCCAGAAACCCCTGGAGCTGAGAGGCCACCACACGCTCCAGAACTTTGCACAGAAATGGAATATTAGAGATGGGCTGGTAATTAACCAAAATGGTGGGATCAAGGGATGGCTTTTTTAGTAAGCAGTTTTATAACAGCCTCCTTGAGACAAGCTGGAACTTTACCTTGTCTCAGGGAGGCATTAAACCATACCCTCTACCCACCCAGCCAGTCACCCTCTAGCTTTTTTAATAAGCTAGGAAGGGCAAGGATCCTAGCACACATGTGGTGGCTCTCATATCTGCAAGGATCCTGTCCACATCCTCAGGCTGGACAAATTGGAAAGTATCCATTATCACTGGACAAACAGAGGCCAGAGTTACATCCACAGATCTGTATCAATCATGGCATCCAAGTCAGAGCGGATCCAGGTGATTTTATCTGCAAAGTGCTGGGCAAATTGTTCACAGCATGCCATCGAATGGTTTAGATTTTCCACTCTTGGGTCTGAGTATAAAAGACCCCGACCACTCAAAACAGCTCTGCCAGCCAGCTCTCCGCTGACACAGTAGAGACAGAAAAGAATTTTGCCTTTGCTGCACTATTGCCACAGAACAGGCTTTCAGATAAGTTCTAGACTGTGTTACGAGTTTTCCACCAACATCACTATAGTCGCCTTTTCTTCATCACCACCAGCTCCCTGGAAAACCAGGGGGAATGGTTCGGCTCCACCACGTGAGAGAGGATGCTTGGGGGCAATCATGTCCGCCGCCCTGGTCATTCCAGAGGTCAGCCAGGATTTTGACAGGACCACCTGTCAAAGCAAGCAGATAATTCCCCAAGAGCCATCAGGAATCTATCTGGATCAATAAGCCTCCTGGGGCAAACCATCTTAATGGGTCCTCCACCTCTGCGGAGGTTCTGAGTCCCAGTGAGTCTAAACCCCACCAGCAAGAGTGATCTGTCCATGACAACGGAACTACAGATAGTTCCTCTACTCCCAGATCACATTCACCCCATGCACTACAGAAAACAAGGTCTAGAGTGTGCCCAACAGCATGGGTAGGGCCAGATACCACTTGGGACAGACCCACAGTTGTCATGGCAGACATGAAGTCCTGAGCTGCTCCTAACAGGGTGGTTTCAGCATGGATGTTGAAATCCCCCAGGACTACAAGCTTGGAGGATTCCAACATCAACCCTGAAATCACACCAGCTAGCTCAGGAAGGGAGACTGTTGTGCAGTGGGTGGGCAGTACACCAACAGAATCCCTAATATGTCTCAGCCCTCCAGCTTCAGATAAACACACTCAAACCCAGAGAACTGTGGGATGGGGCACATAGGAAGATTAGAAAACGAAACAACTGAACTCAATTATACTCACAAATTCCAATCCAATAGCAGAGATACGAGCAAAGACAGTGACCTCATGGTGCACTACATATATTAACAGAAGAATCTCTGCTCCTGCACATATAACAAAAGGAATCTTCTCAGAAAGAGTTTTGAACCCAGGGAAACTGGCTTCTGGCAAGCACATTTTTTTGCTTTTACACATCAACACTAACTGATCACTGTAAAGATCTGAAAGACCTGTATTACCTTGCCCTTGAAAAATATATGGCAAGGGACGTGATCTGCACCTTTCAGGAGCCAATTACATTCAATCCCACTCCTACAACTGTATGGTTTATAACCTGAGACTTTAATATCACTCTGCACTGCAACTGAAGAAGTGGGCTTACATCCACAAAAGCTAATGCTAAAATAAAAACCAGTTAAACTTAAAAGTGCTGCTACATTCCTTTCTTCCCTCCCTCCCTTCCTCCTTTTTAGGCTATAGCTACTTCTTTGAAAAATACTTGACAATACCAAAGGTACAAATAGTACACACCTCCTTGTCAACCAAGATAGAGCATCAGTCTATCTAGGTAATCACAGTCAACTCGACACATATCAGCAGTGATGTATTTAAGTCTTTTACTCCAAGTCTCAAGTCTCTACCTTCAAGTCTCAAGTCCTTGAAGACACTTTCAAGCCAAGTCTCCAGTCTGGAAGCCAACTTTATACCCCAACCAAAATTCCAGAATTACTGGACAGAGTGAAATAAATTCAGTTTTAACAATTTAAGCAGAGTCGGCTCTCCACATTTGCAATTTTACCATCTGCCGCTTTGGAAGTGGGGAATAGGATCCTATCTTACTCCCCATTACTGAAGATTCAAAAGATTTAGAAGGAAGGATCCTTCTTCCTCAAGCCCCTTGCCTAACACATTTGCTGTTCCCCTCTGAGAAATGCACTCTGCACTCTGGGAGCGGGTCTTATCTTTTGCTCTTAGGAAATGTTTTAGAAGGCTCCTCCAATACGCAGCAGGGACAGGCTATTGAGCAGACCTCAAGCCTGCCTCAAACCCATTGTCTGACCTGTTTGCTGTTCCCCTCTGAGAAATGTGCCCACTCTTTGGGCTTGAGAGAGATTGTCATGTGACCAGTAGGTAAAAAGAGATGGAGGCATTGTTCAAAGTTGTAAGGTTTCTGGATGAATGTGTTATGTGTTAACTGCTATTGCTATTATGTTACTGAACCAAGGGCATCAAGTCAGTCAAAAATATACAGGTCTTGAGTCGAGTCAGTGCATCATTTATGGCTGAGTTGAGTCCAAGTTGAGTCACTGAAGCTACTCAAGTCTGACTTGAGTCTGAGTCTATCAACTCCAGTCTACATCACTGTATATCAGCAGTGGCTTTCCAGGGTTTTAGTCAAGACATGGAAATCACAGGGACAGGATCTGGAGTGTTCTCTACGCAAAACATGTATTTTACCCATGAGATAAAGCCCTTGCCAAAACATGGAGTGCAATTATGGCCAGCTCTAACATTAGGCAGAATAAAGCAGTAAATAGGGCAGATGGAACTATGGGAAGCAACTGCAAAATGTTGAGCTGCATACCACTGAGCCGCATGCAACACTACAGTGCTTCTCAGTCTTTTGTATCTTAAATCCCATTCCCATCAACCATATTATCAAAGGACCCAGATCCTTTCCCCACAAAAGCCTATTTTTCTAAGAAGGGTATTTTTTATATATCCAGTAGACATGGGCAATTGCACCTGTGAGGATCTTTAGAGAGAGGTTGGATGGCCATCTGTCAGGAGTCTTTACCTGTGGATTCCAGCACAGCAGCAAGTTGGTGCCCATAGGCACTGCAGTCCCTTTGAACTCTTATGACTTCTCACTTCACTGATATTTTGTCCTCAAAGGGCCTCCAGGAACCTCCACCAGACACTTGTGGGGGGTGGCTTGTGTCCTATGAGTTCTTCATCTGCATTGGTAGGCATTTAGGTGTAAAGTCTTACCATTTTAATGCCAATTTGGATCCTTTAAAAAAAAAAGGAAGTGACTAGTCAGTCCTTTCCTGTTCAGAAAAAAAGGCCCAGGCAGGCAAAACCAAAATTAGATCCCCTTCAAATGGCCAAAAATGGAGCAAAATAATCCATATCACCGGGATGCTTTAGGAAGAAGGCCTAAATACCCCGAAGACACCAGATCCCATCTGATCTTGGAAGCTAAGCAGGGTCAGTCCTGGTTAGTGCTTGGATTGGAGATAACCAACAAATACTAGGTGTTGTAGGCTGTATTTCAGACAAAAGAACTGGGAAGTATTCCTTGCCTAAGAAAATCCTATGAAATTCATAATATCACCATAAGTTGACAGTTGACTTGAACGTACATGTGTACATATAGACTACTTGGGCACAAAATACTTGTTCCTACTTCCTAAAATGTGGAGGGGTGGGAGTACAGGGACCCTTGAAGGGAGCCTGGAGACCATGGGCTGCACCTTGCTTTCTCCTGGATTACTGCAATTCTGTCATCATATTTTTCATTAATAGTAAATTTTAAAAAGTGTTAAAAAATAGCAGCATTATTGAGAATAAACAAAAAAAAACCACCAGTACCTCCGTTAAGTCACTGAAAACTGATGTGAAAATCCTGCATTTTACCAACAATTGTTTCTGTGGCCATTTCCGCACTACACTGTTATAGTGCTATTATTCCACTTTCAACATCCTATGGAATCCTGGGGTTTGCAGTTTAGTGAAGGGTATTTAGAATTCTCAGCCAAAGAGCTCTATGGCCGCAGTAAATTACAAACCCCAGAATTCCTTGGGATGTTGAAAGTGGAAAAATAGCACTGTAACAGTGTATGGCTGAAACGGCCTGCGTCCCATTTGAAAACCAGTGTGCCACCTGCGCCCTTAATGTAGCTCCATATTGGAGGGGAGGAAGGCCAGCATGTCCCTTCGTGCTGAAGATTCAACAGCCAGTCCACTCAAGCTTCTGCGTGTGGACTTGGGGGAGCCTCTGTTATTTGACCTGGGCCATAAAACGCCTTGGGCCTGGCTGCAAGCCTCCGCACATTAACTGGGGAGTAAATCCTATTGCCCTGAGCGGGATTTACTTCTCAGTGTGAGCTATCCAGGGCCCACGCGGAAAGAGCCCTCTTAAGCGCGCGGGCAGATTGAGGCGGGGATGCCGAAGAAACAAATTCATCCGGTTTGGGAGGCGAAGGGGGAAGATAACGGACATCAAAGCGCCTCCTTGGTCGGAAGTGGCACTCCAGAGGGGACGTGGATCGGGCGAGGAACCGCGCGCGCTTCTTCACACTGGTCGCACTTTCAGGGCGGACTAAGCCGCTTTAGTCACCCCGTAGTGTGTGCCAAGTCGCTTTATATTCCCTCCTCAGCAGCTTGGTCAAAAACTGCCTCCTCCCTCCGTCCCTCCCCACCTCTGCTCCGCTTCTTGTTGCCACATTCAGCTCTTAATGATCCACGTGCAAGGGCTGAGGGCGGCCCCCCGCAACCCTCCTGCGCGTCCCCCCGCCCAACACCGCTTCCTTCTGAGGAGCGCTCGGGCATTTCCGCTCCAGGTTGTTATACTGCTATTATTCCACTTTCAACATCCCCTATGGGAGGCCCCTCCCTAAACGATAAACCCCAGGACTCCATAGGATGTTGAAAGTGGAATAATAGCACTGTAACAACCTAGAGCGGAAATAGCCTCGCGCTCCCTCGCGATTCCTCATGCCCGCCGAGCCATGTATTTTTAATTAGAAACTCCATTTATACCCCTCCGCCCCCCTTCCCCTGCCGTCACCACCACCTCCTCGACTGTCGTCGCGGCTTGAAATCTCCCTCAGCCTCTTCTCCCTCCCCGCTCCCAACACTTTTCATTTCCAAACGCCCGTTTTCTCTCCATTTCGCGCGCTCTCCTCGCACGGAGCGAAGCGCGCCCGCCCCCTCTTCTTTCCTGCCTGAAGGAAGGACGCGAGGCGAGGAAAAGACGGACCGACCGACGGCGGCTCCCAGAAAAGGCAAGGCGAAAGGAAGAGGAGGGGCTCACCTGCCACGGCGCGGGCTCGGAGGCCGGAGCGAGACGCCGAGGAGAGGCTCCCGCGCTTCCCACGGCGACAGGCGGCCTGTGTCCTGAAATGACCCGGCTGGGTGGTGGGAGGGAGAGGGAGCGAGCGGAGAGCGGGAGGCAGGCAGCGAGCAAATGAGTGACACAACTGGAGCAGGACGCCGGGTTCTTGGGGCAGAGCTTGTGGAGTGGAAGCTCTCCTTTTTTTTCTTTTTTTCTTTCTTACAACGCACATTCACGGAAGGAGCTTTTCTTTTTCCCCGTCACGCGACATTCCATGCCTGCTTTCACACGACAGGCTTTGCGCGCCCGAGGGCGAAGGGCGGAGGGCGGGATTCCCCTTCAGATGAAAGAAGTCGGTGGTCTCCTTCAGTGCAGGAGCTGACACTTACTGTAGCCGGCTGGTCAGCATTCCCACCCAGCCACCCACCCAGCATGCGGCCCTGCTTACACGACAGTGGACTTAATCCAGAGTGAAGTGTGTGTACGCAGAAAGACCACTGCAAAAGGTGTAAAAATTCTATTTTGATTTGGGCCATTTCCACACTGGACTGTTATAGCGCTATTATTCCACTTTCTACATCCTGTGGAATCCTGGGGTTTGCAGTTGAGGGAGGCGCTATTATTCCACTTTCAACATCCTATGGAATCCTGGGGTTGAGGCCCCTCCCTAAACTGCAAACCCCAGGATTCCACAGGATGTTGAAAGTGGAATAATAGTGCTATAACAGTCTAGTGCGGAAATGGCCTTGCACTGCTGCAGAAGACAAACCTTGGGGAGCAGGCGACTTTTCTGAATTCCCAACTCTTCTTATTTAGCTTTTTAAGATCCACCTGACAAATTCAAGGGGTGGAGCTTCTCTGACAGGAAGGGGAGAAGGATGCTTTGGGGCACCTTAAAGACTTAATAGATTCATTGCTGGGTAAGCTTTCACTAAATGGACTAAGAATCCACTTTATCGGATATGTTCTGCCATAATAAATCTGTGTGAGTGCCACAAGCCTCTTTGTTATTTTCGCTGCAGCTGACTAATTCCCTGCAAGTTCTTTCCCATCAGAGAAATGTGATAGAATTTCACCCACTGAACTTCCCCCTGCTTATCCCACTATTGAAGTTACAGAAATCTATCCAGAAAAAATTGGCAGATCTTGGGGAAAATGCACACATATACACACCAGTGCATACTTATGCGGGGGGGAGTTGCATTATTTACAAAGTAAAATGGCCAAACTCTGCATGCTATACATGCTGCATTCCCAGCCTTCTCATTCTGTTCAACATGCAGTAAGGCTATCTGAAAACCTGTATGAGCCTGTGGAACTCACTCCCAAAGGGAAGTCAGCTTGGCTCTATCCCTCTTGAGATCTTGACAGGCAGTTAATTTGTATTGTTCCATCTGGCCTTTGTTTTTTAAAAATATATTTTTAAAAACAAACTGTTTTTATATGTTAATAAAGACTGGTTTTTAAAATTGTTTTCAATCTGATTTTTCAATTTTTTTGTGTGTGTGCATTGCTTCGGGGGGCCCTGGTAAGCAGAAAAATGATTGATAAATACTTGAGACATCAATGCTGGTAGGAACGAGACAGGCATCAAATATAAACATGCAAATATCTCTCACCATGTCTCGTCATGCCACAGCTGAAGTATAGACTAGGCCCAAAAGCTTCTTGCATCAAAGAAAAAAATGCACATGAGAAGAGAAACAGGGCAGAAAGGGGCAGTGCCAGGAAAGAGAAGAAAAGTAAAAGAAGTATAGAAACAGAAAGAAACATGTAGAAGCAAAGGGGAAGCTGCTGGAGGGCTATGAAGAAAATTAAAGGCTATTTGTGCAGATTTTATTTAGAATTCTTCTACAGTTCCATGAAAGTTAATGTTAGCTGGGCAACAGTATATGCATTCCTTTAAAGTTACTTCTCCCAAGTCTTAGGCATAGTGACAACCACAGTTTTACAGTTTCCTTTCCTACTTCAACTCTACCTGTGCGGTAACTCCTTGGTTTATAGATGTATGGAAGCCATCTATGTTTCAGTTCAAAAAGGATACAGCCAAAGTATGAAGGAGAAGAAAACAAAAGGAAAACAAAACTAGAGAGCAGCTACTGGATGGATCATAGGAATAGCCCAAATGAGAACAAAAAGGAAGGTTGCACACAAAAAAGCAAGCAAATAATATAGAAATGCAAAAGGCAAAGCAAAACAACAAAAATAATATGAGGAGCCCTTGTTGTTCTTAACTGCTGTCAAGTCAGCTTTGACTTATGGCAGCCCTACGAACCAGAGACATCCAAGTCAGCCTATCAGCAGCAGCCCTACTCAGGTTTTACTGCCTATAAATATAAGGCCAAAAATACCAAATTATTTAAATACGTCAGAAAGAAGAAACCATCCAGAAAGGTGGGAGAACAGTAAGGCCACACGGAGGTTAAAGATGTGCTGAAAAAGGATGAGGAGATTGTAGAAATATGAAAGTAATTCTTGCATCTGTTTTCACTGCAGAAGATACAGGACAGATGCCTCTGCCGGAAACCATGTAAGTGGTGGTGCCAAGAGATCAGATTCCAAAGCTTATGGACAAATAATAATAGACTTATAATTATTGGTCATTTATTTATATTCTGCCTTTTCCCCAGCAGTGGGACTCAAGATGGCTTACACAAATCCACCTGCCAAAAGAAGGAAAATGAGACAGAAAGCATTCTAGATCCCCTAGGAAGGCATTCCCAAAGCCTGAAAGTGGCCACTAAGAAGTTGTTCCCACCAGATGTAGTTGTGAGAGTGGCAGGACCAAGAAAATGGCCTCCCCATATGATCTCAAAGCCTGGGCAGGATTATTTGGTGAAAGAGAATCCTTCAGATAGGCTGGACCCAAGCTATAGAACAAATAACTAGGTAAAGATGGCACACCCTCCAACTGTCCCAATTTGGCAGGGTCATTCCCAATTAATCCTCAGTTGTCCCACTTTCCCTTTTTGTCCTCAGCTTACTTCAACTGCTGCAAACAGAGGTCAAAATGCAAAAGTACTTTGCACTCAGTGGGGAGGTGAGGGGAGAGGAGAGGAGAAGCCAGAATCATACCCTTCCCTTTAGCCTCAGGTCAAAGCAAACTGCTGTGGGCTTTCTAAGGTTGCGTAATCTTGCTCAGTTTTGCCATCTTGCTCACACGCTGACACTGCTTGGCCATAGGTGCCCCATTTTTCATCTGTGAAATGTCAGAGGGTGTAAAATGGTATCAGCTCTAGAGTTCTTATACTCAAATGGGAAATTGCTGACCTTCCAGCAACAGTATTAAGGGTTTACCTATTAGCCTTCTTTGAATACAGCTAACAAGTTAGGTTGCCCAACACATATTTTTCCACGGATTTGGGTATGTTAATCAGCTGGTGATATTTTGTCAAGGGAATAAAATAATTAACCAATTGCTTTTTGATAAAAGTTCTTTTAAAGAATGATCAGACCAAAAGTGAAAGATATTTTATGCAGTTACCTAATTAAAAAAAAATAACCAAAAAGGATATCATGACCATTTTGAATCAGAAGCAAGTGGAGTGCTGGTGCTGGTCTTTGTGAAAAGGTCTGAGAGTGCTAGCTATCTGAAAACAGCATACCCTGGCTGCCGTTGAAATGACTACGCTGTGTCCTTTGCCTATGCTTATCTTGATTTATTTGGAAATAAGTGCAAACTTCACAACATTCCAATAATACTGTAATTATTTCCTTATAAATGGAACCAAAAGCAGGAAAACATTGTGTTTCTAAAGCATCTCACAGCTCAACAAAGTGAGTGGAGTGAACATAACAACGTGTAACATGACCTCTGTACCAGAATACTGAAAGCAGCCAAAGTAATAACCTATTTTTAAGGAACAGATCCAGGATAGATCCAGCATGGAATGAAGAAATGCACTAGCTATATTTGTGTCTGTTTTGAGTAGTTTGGTGGAGCATATTATTAATTAAACGAAATGATCAATCACACAGAAAAACAAGTCTCATTGAAAATTTTGCATGGCTTTGGTAGAGGTCTCACTAGCAACTTAGAGAATCTTTGAGAAAGTTAATAAACATGTGGTCAGGGCGATACAGATTGGCCACTGTACACTCAGCCTTTCAAGGAGTTTTTGACACAGATCCTCTCCAAAAATTCCAGAGCAAATGTAGACACCAATGGGTATCTATCTATTTATTTGACTAAAAGCATTTTTAAATGGCTTCCCTGCCCCATCCTATATATGTACCAGCAACACATAAAGGGAATGACTAAAACTAATGATGCCAAGTTAAAATAGAGTAAAAAAACCCAAACAACCCCCCCCCCCAGAAAACTAAGCAATAAATTCAGAGGCAGCTTAAATATTAAAAGAGGCAGACTGAAAAATAATCATAGAACCAAAGTTTAAATATCTGTGCAAATAACAAAGTTTTGATCTGGGACCAAAAAATCCAGGGAGAAGGATCCTACAGTGCCAGCAATTGTCATATTTTTAGGGAGGGAGTATTTCACTAACAGGATGCCAATACAGAAAAATCTTTCTTTCTTATTCACAAATAAAAAAACTTCCTTTAAAAGAGAAACATAGAAAAGCACCTCAAATGAAGATATTGCACAAACAGGTTTGTGCGTGGACAGGAATTCCTTCAGGTATTTGGGTCCCAAGCCATTTAATGCTCTGAGGCTGAGTGTCAACATATTAAATTAGGCTCAGAAGCAATTAATCCAGCTGCTTAGGTGTAATAAAGATCTCACCATGCCACATCAAGTGTAATAGAATTCCACCAGAGTCTTGAAAGGGGAAAAGTTTCCCAGCCCCATTCTGATGCTGAGCTAATAAGTGCGAACATGTATTCATTGCATGCTGTGCCATTTCTTTTGAGGTCAGAGGACATGTGTCCAAGTGTCTGTCTCTGCAGACCATATTTCCTCTAAAGATTTATATCCCAGTAGAGAGATGATAATACATAGCAATTAAAAGCAGAGACATATAGTTAGCAAGATTCTCAGGCACCTGTTTAGACAGTGCTGATCATTTTAAAGATCATTGAGAAGAACATTAATGACCAATACCTAATGCAAGTGCTTCTCAGAGAGAGGCAATGTGGAATTTGGCCGTTTATCTAATTGACAGGGTTCAAAGTACTGACAGAATTCCATTAATGTTAACTGGCCATGTCCTGCTCAGTGCAGCTGCAGCCAACCCTTCTTCTTGGAGTCTCTCTGTACTTCCTCTGGCAGAGCCACATGATTTTACTACTTCTCTCTGAGCGGTTCCTATTTTCATATTTCCTGTTCATTTTGCTGTAGTATGTGTGTGTTTCATTTTTAAAACAAAACAAAAGCGGTGCTCAGGTTCGGAAATGAATAGGCCTCTGTTTTCCCATTTGAGATATATGGAATAGTGTGTTAAATGCTCAGTGGGACAGAAAATGCACTCAAATGTACTCATATTCCAGGGCTAAGCAAGGGCATAAAGCACAAGTCTGTCATGAAGTCTTGGCGACTGAGTACCACACAAATGTGACCAAAGCAAATAGAGGATTTTAGACTGGATCTGTACTGCTCATAGAGCAAGTGACATTGAAAGGGTCCTTTCTGGAAAAATAAATGGGCCCCGAGACAGTGGGCACTTTACCTTTTCTGTGGCTTACGGCCCATGTACAGTGAGTATGGGCAATGGGTCATTGGAAGGGTGCCAGCTGCATGCCCCTTTTGTTGTTAATCAGACACACATTGCCACACACAGCCTCCCAACGGTACATGACTGGGTCAAATCTAGGTTTTAAAATATGGGTCTCCTCCCATATATAGTTGGCTGGATCCTTGGCTCATCTTTAGAGATCCTAGCTAAAGTGAAGCAGTTGAGCTATAAAGTTTCCCACTTGCGATGCCCTGTTCTACTTCATGGGATCCGCACCCCCTCCAATGCTTGCATCATTCATCTACTGTTACTTTTATAACACCAAGCAAAAAACGTTTCTCTTTTCCCAGATACTTTAGCTTTTTAGTTTCTTTTTTAAGACCTGGGATTTAAATACTCTAAGGGCTTTTAAATTATTGTTGTATTTATTGTTGATTGAAATATGTTTTTAACCTATTTCATTGTGTGACTCACCTTGAAAACTTTTGGTTATAGAGTAGCATATTACCAAATAACTAAGGTTGAGAAAGCTGCTTTCTTTATCTGCACTCTTTATAATAAAGACTCCTTCTTTGTTCTTATGCATGAGAGATGAACATTTTCTTGCCTTTTCCCCCTTTGACATAATAGAAAACTGAGTTTTCAAAGGAAGACCCCAAAGAGTTGTTGTCACACTTGACTGTAGGGGTGCAATTAGATATTCTACATACTGAATTGAAAGGTCTTAAGCAGATCCTGCATCTCCCCTCTTCAGACAATATTGCATATCACTCACTTCAAAATGTGACAGGCCAGTCTTGCTGCATTGGGAGTATCCTACTCATTCTGCTTAATTGAATCCTGGATTACTGTCTCACAATCTTGCCCTGAGAAGGACATCCCTGTCAATAACAAGTGAAATGAGATAAGAAGGTCACCCCTCTCAGTGAGGAGTGAAACTGGATGAGAAAGGCATTCCTGCTGGTAAGGAGTACGACAGGAGGAGAAGGACATCCCTTTCAGTAAGGAATGAGACAAGAAGAGGTTTCACTGGTTTGATTCAGTTTAAGAGAGCTCCTTATATCTATTGTCATGTCATTTTGGAATCAAAAGTACTGCATAGGATTATTTGTTCTGCATACACCCCTACAGTATATTTTGTATCCTGGTTTCCACTGGGTTGGCCTGAGCTGTTTAACCTTAAACTAATACTGCAGAAACAGTTCATCTAAAATTCACACATAAAAACAGCCTTTGTGGTTATCGTGCAGATTCTGCTGTCTGTGCTAATCTTGCAGGTTACTAGTATGTGGGCTACGGAAATCAAATGTATTCAACCCATCAAAAAAAATTACCCATGCAGATGTAGGCAATATGGAATATAGAAGCGAGTGCTGTGCTAACTGGTTGGATGGCAGAAATCATGGCTTATGTAATAGTCCACTACACACATTCTGCCTGCATTATTTAAAATATGGACAGCCACCAAATACCAAGGCTCTTTTAAACAGCAAAGGCCATTTTTCTTTTGTGTAAGAGTTAAAGAGACGTCAGTACTAAAGCACTATCTCACCACCACTGGTTATAGGTGGCTTCAGCGTATAATTGTACTAATTCTTCTTGAAAGAAAATTTCCAATATTTGAGCAAGATTTTAATTTTGACCTTATTATGGGTGAAAATTATTACACTATAAACGATCACATGCACTTACCATACTATCATATTCCATTTCTGATTTGGTCTACTAATGATGCCTTAATTAGTGATTTATCCTTCCTTCCTTTCTCTGCTTTCTCGCTCTCTCTCTTTCTCTCCCCTCTACTCCATTTTCATGAATGCATATGTGCACATACATAAACAAACACACACATGTACATCAAAGTAACACTGTGCTACTAGCAGATATGTTCAGAAATGAGATTTCTAGACTCATTTTGATGAGTGCAGTCCACCTACCAAATTCCTGCTGAGTCACTCTGACAGGAGCAGCTCTTCTACCACAGAAAGGATCCAATAATACAGTAAAAAATGTCAAATGATAGTACAGCTTTAATTGTTGTATCAGCTCTAATTAATATATCATCATCCACGCAGTCCATTACAAGAACTAACAGCAGCATAATATGCTCATGGCCTTGTGTATAGCAATTTGGTGATGCCAGAGCTTACAGGGTTGGAGCACTGAAATTTTCTGATTAGTAGAGATAATGACATTTGCTGTCCTTTCAGCCAGCTATCCTATCATTCCCCCAGAGTTGAGCTACAAGCATCATTGTGGGGGGGGGGGTCCCAATAATTATATATTGTAATGAGTTATTCCTGTTATTGTGCAAAGAATTTTGGTTTAGGTGATGTTGTCCTAAACAGGCAATTAAGATTCGTTAACTTTACAAAACTTGCTGGTTGTAAAGATGAAAACTGATGGCACCTGACTTTGACAAGCTGTTCATCGTGGCTACAGATGCTTCTGACAGGGGCACTGGAGCAGTCCTGATGCAAGACAGTCTAGCTAGCATTTGACATCCTGTCTTGCCCCTCTGTAAGCACCTCTTTGTGAAGGAATCAAATTGATCTATCCCATAGAAGGAATATTATTCCATCATATATGTACATGAAAAATTGAAGCTATATGTAGGAAGATGCTGCTTTATTCTCCAGACTGATCATGCCACCCTGTAGTGAATCCAAATGGCGAATAAGAAACTGTTATGGTGAAGCATGTTGCTCCATGACTTTGACTTCAACATATAACATGTATCTGGGAGTTCCAGAGATATGGCAGATGTTCTCTCACACAGAAGACTTGTGGGAGGTTAAGAGAGAATGTTTCCTACATGTTTGCTACCAGGTAATATATTTAATCTGTAGTGTTTTGCATGCATATTTTAACTCTGTTCTTTTCCTGGATCACAGAATGAAATCACAGTCAGTGAGGTTCCAGCCTCCAGCTTGTTTCAGACTGTCTGATATTTGGAGGCATGTGATAATTTACACTACCATTATCTTGGGCAACACAGCTGAGGGGTATGGGCTCACCTCCAAGCAAACAAAGGGGTTGATGACATCAAGGTCAGATTGCATTTATTAGGGTCTGCATGATGTATCTGCAGAAACTATGAGAGATCAACGTGCAGTAGTAATGACCTGTTTGTGTGAGGGGTGAAAGCTTCCAGATGCTTTGAAAATGAGGGGTTTATATGCCTCATGCCACAAGGCATAAGAGAGACTTCTAGAAGTGATGGAGGGGTAGGAAGGTGCTGCCTACCTTACCAACCCTAGAGGAGCCTGGTTGTAGGCAAGACAAGAAGGTCCAGATTTCCAGTTTCCCATGAACATTGGAAGACCCAGAACAGTGAGTAGAATATGAATGTTTAGCTAGTGGCATTAGAGTTTATGGTTTCTTTCTAACGTCTACTGAATATGATTGAAGGCTGTCTTCATAACTTTGTAACTACTAAATAAAGCCTGAAGGAAGGTGCCTTCATGAATATGATGCTTTGCTAATGTAAGATGTCATTGGTTAAAATAAAAGCTTTCCTTAAAAGATCTCCTCCTTTCTACTCTCTCCTCATGTGCCAATTGTGTGTGTATGTGTTTATAGGATCCCCATCTGGGGGCAGGGCAAGTGAAACCCCTCAGTGACTTCCCATTGTTACTGCATTTTGGGGTACCTATTAGTGGGTGGTGGCAACTGATACAATTTGGGGTCCTTCTCTCTCATTCAAGAGCAGAAGATGAGGGAAACCCTAACACACTCTACTCATGGACATGCAGCAATAGCCAAATGACTTCATGATATCACTTTACCCAGTATCCACAACAACATATACTGAGGAAATCAGTGCCTTTTTCATGCAGATGGCCATGATGCAGCAAAAAGCAATAACTTCAACAAACTTTGGGACACCATGTAGACACACATTTGCACAACCACAAGCAACCAGTACTAACCACTCTTTCACCAGGAAAACTGCTAGTGCTGCACAAGGAATGAAGGATAGCTTTTCTTATCACAGCATCCAACAGATAAGATGGGAGACCAGCAGACCCATACACTCTATAAGAGAATGCTTTGAGTCCTGCAATGAATATAATACTCATATCAAAAACTCCCTTCAAAACATTCTAGCCAGCACAATTGTGTATCTATATCTGCATGAGAGGAACAAGCTTCTTCTAAGAAAATGATACTCATGTACAAAGACTGATCCTATTAGGACATAGAACAGTGATACAGCTGGGCAGTTAGTAGAATGAAGTTTATACACACTTCCTCTGTTCATGCTCTGTCTCATTATATGCCTTGACATGAATAGGACACCATTTTCTGCTTTGCCCCAAGAAGCAAAATATCTTGGGCTAATAATGATCCAGCATGAGGTTTTGTTTTGTTTTGTTTTTTTCATTTCCCAGGACTCCTGCTGCCCTTTCCCCATTCTCTGCTGGTTTAGCTTTTCTCCTACTTTGCTATCAACTGCTTCCAGCACCACAGATCACAGCAACAATAATGCTTGGTTGAAGGCTGCAGTTTTCTGCACATTGACCTGAGAATAAACCTCATTGACCTCAGTGCAGCTTACGGGTGAACATGCATAGGGTTGGGCATTACATAAAAACTGGTATTGTGAGAGGAAGAAATAAGGAATAATAACATCCCACCCATGAACCAAAGGAATTAACTTGGTACAGGGAATGTTCAGGTCAAAATTCAGCTCATTGTTAGAATAATGATTTTTTTTCATTAATGTAGTATGGCTATTATCTAGATTTGGGAAGAGTGCAATAGTTACACAAAGCAATACAGGGCTATATTGTACAATCATAAGAGGAAGATGACTGCACCTATGACAGAACACTGAGTATAGTACTGTACTTTGAGATAAGCCATTCCTTTTATTTAAGGTAGTAATACATAGAGAAGAAAATGTTCGAAATTCTGATTGTGGGCAATAACTCCAAATTAAATTGCAACAACTCTGTGATGTGATAATTGGACTTGACACTGCCCCTAGTTCTTTTTCATGAATATGTGGAATGTATTTAGACATGACCATTTCAAATGAAACTTTGACAGCACATATTCCCAAATTGCATTCTAAAGTTTTGAGGTTCAGTACTGCTAGTGTCTTGTTCCATGAAGGTTCAATTAGACATGTACTGTTGGCCAGCACAACTGTTAGAGACGTGGTGGAAATCTGAATTTTGTTTTTTTAGCAAAATCTAAATTTTTTCAATGTTGGAATTTAATATTCACAATTAATATTCACATCACATTATGTGCAGTGTACAGTACAGTATATGGTATACTGTGTACCATATATATTGTGCAGATCATATATATCATTGTACATTATATATGCAATGTCATACATTAAGGATAACATAGGAACTTGGCATTGAAGAAATTGAGTAATATGAGATCCCTGCAGAACTACTATTTGTTTTGTAGGACTGAATGATACAGCTGGAAAACCAAAACTGTTCATCATTTAAATAGTAGCAGGAGTGGGGATTGCACACAGAAGGAACAAATAAGTCTGACATCCGAAATGAATTAGTAATTTAGAATCGGAACATTGTTTCTATGACCCAATTGACCAACTTAATTTATACCTGAGGAAGAAGACAAATGGAAAGCCTCTTGTGAGAATTTTTAAAATGCATTGGAATAGCAACATTTATATATCTTGCATTTTGTTGTAATTTTGATTTAAGTTTACGCATTTGTAGATAGGTATATAATTATGTTAAAATTGAAACAAATTAAGTAAATACTTTATCACACAATCCATTCTACTATTAGGCTTTTTAAAGTACCACTAACTGTAAGAGAGATCCTCTCACAGAGAATCAACGGGATTTAAAAATGCCTAAGCTTAGCTGGGTCATGCCATAAATATCACCATCGCCACTAGCAGAAAGCTTTTCGTGGCCTTTCTGGCATTTCATGAAATCTGAGGCCATTGAGCCACTACAATGATTTGAAGATTTCTTCATAAGTACATTAATTCATTCCCTGAGATGTTTGGCTTGATTTTGAAAGAAAAAGTTATTAGTCCAAGATTTAAGAAACATAATTTAATAGAATACATACCACACTTTGCTACTTAGTTTTGGTAAAATATTGATTTAGTTATAAATTTGGTGGAACCAAGGTGAATCAATTATTGGAAATACATCACAGATATCTGTAAAACTTGAACTAAGTCTTCTTCACTTTGAATAAAACTATGCTGAAGATTTTAATTTCAAAAAAAATATTTAAATAGCAAGACTCTTAGTAACTTCATATCTAATTCTGTATGCATAATTCTACAAGTAGAAATTTCTCTGTAATTGGGTGTTGTACCAAAATAGACTTACATTGTTCAAGCCACAGATGAATTCAAAACTCAACAAACAGGCTTTTAAAATGCACAAGATGCATATTCAAAATTCACAGTATGGAAGATTAATAGCATTGGTTTTAGTTGTGAAGGAAAATGTCTGCATGTGTTTTGAAGGCTTACTGATATTTGCCGAGGGTGAAGACAGAATGACTGCACAATCCTGAACTTGTTTATTCAGAAATATGCCACATAGAGCTCAGTGAATCTTACTCCCACATAACTAGGATTACAGCTCAAGTGCGGTGAAAAAATAGGATGAACACTTTCTCTGTTTTGAAAGACATGCCTTGGAATGTAGTCAAATGGGTATTTCCAACATCAAAACCACTTTCATGAGGGTTTAGCATTTCTGCCTGCTTTTACTTCAGCCTCCTTCTGTCCTGATTCTAAAATGTCCAGCTATTGTAGAACTACTGAACGCCACTCTTACTACATTTTCTTGTGAACAAAATAGAAAAAAAACCCTGCATAATTTGGCCTGCCAAACTAGCATAATTTGGCCTGAGAGTGCTGTTGACTGATGATGACAACCCAATAAGCTGTCTATGTTCAATTTTATGTTTCTGTGCAGATTGTCTTTGCATACTGCTGTTCACCATAGCTGCAAGTCATGCGCAAAGCATTTAATTACAATTCTTTCTAGCAAAGTGTCTATCATTTCCATGCCAGAGGAAAATAGTTGCAGGTGTGCTTTTGCTTGGGCCATATCCATTGATTTGTTACTAGAAATAACTATAATTGATGCACCAATAGAGTATTTGTTTGTATGAGGAGGGACAACACAAATCTAGCCAAACTCTATGCATAAACGTGCTAATCTACCTAGTACAAACAACAGGAATGTTCAAATTTTAGAAACAAGCAGGGAAAACAAACATACACTTTCCATAAAGTGTCTCAAATGGTACAACCATCATTGTTTACCCAGGAGGACTCCAAATTACAAGGCACCACACTTGTGAGGGATTATTTGTGTCCCAGTGTTCATACTTTATTACCTTAAAGAGGATCATATTTAACAAAATAGGATGTACCCACACTAAGCAATTATAGCACTTTGGTAGCACATTAACTGGCATGGTTCCATCCTTTGGGCTCCAGAGGTTTGCAGTATGGTAACTGAAGTACTTGGAATCCTCTGCTAGAGAGGTGTTGTGCTGTAATTTAGAATTAAACCCCTCAGTAACTCCCACTAGATTACTGACTGACATGGGGATTAATTAGTGGTAGTGGCAGCAGTAGAATTTGGGAGGTTCCTCCTATTCAAGACAGGGCTGGAGCCTGTTGCACCTGGTCATGTAAATTGGCCTGGATCACTACTGTTTGTTTACCAAGAGAAAATATATAACACTCAATCCATTTTTTAGAAAAGCAAATCATTATTTTAGGTTCAGTTTTATGTTGTTTAGGAAGGAGATCATAGTTTTAGATGCTATCTCAAATGAATATTTGGCTCACAAAATTGTTAAACAGAACAAAATCAAGATCTTTTCTAAGCAGCACAGACTCCAACTGGTAGCAGTATTAATGAATGGGCCACTCTGTCACCTTTCAAGTCTGTTAACAAGCCAAGTCATGTTTGAAAGAAAGCCTGACAGTGCAATCCAATTTGTGTCTGCTTATAATTAAGACCAAGGGTTCTTCTGGACAGAAGGCTTCTATTGCTCACAGCCAAAAGGCATTGTGCAGCTATTCCATGTTTTTAGAATTTCCTCTGGTAAGAAGAATGAAAGAAGAAATAATTAGAAACTATGGTAAGGCTGCAAATTGAAGACAACGCTGTTTGGAGCTCCATGAAATGTAGTAGTACGATCACTTATTAAAGGTCTCATCTAGAAACACGCTTACTGAGTTCGATGAGATTCACTTCCAAGTAGGACTAAGTGAGCAAGCCTGTTCTATGGTGCTGAGGAGTGTTTCCCACTGGCAACAGGAAAGAACAGAAAACCCCTTTTGAGATTGTTAGACAAAGCTCTGGCTTTGGAGGGGCTGTTCCCATCTCAGGGCTCCCCTCAGCTACTAAAGAGGTTTACATAGTGGCTCCCTCTCTGAGAACTCCAATGTCGGGGGTAGGAGAGACCATAAATCCATCTACGTGGAATGATATTCTATTGAACTCCATGGAGCTTCCAAGTGTATGTGCATAGGGTTACATTCAGCCTGTAGAGATGACCATACCAGTGGCAGTTGCGGGGTGCTGTGTCAATAAAACAGAGAATCAGCTGTGGGTTTTAAATGAACTTCTAATAAGCTAAGTAGGCCCAGGTCAGTGGAATGGAAAAATCAGCTGTGGGCCTTAGCCTGAACTTTAAAGGAGTTATTCAAGGTGTTGTTTTGGATACACTGAAACCCATAGTGGGCATTTGTAGACCTTGTTAAGGGTGGTGAGGCTGGTTGCTAAATGAAGACATGCCAAGGCCCTTAACTATAAATAGTTTAAAAGTCTTCATAGCATTACTGTCCAAAATGTATGTTATTTTAATAATTTGTAAAACCTAAAACTTATGGTTCTTTAAATTATCTCACAACCTGGGATTGTAAACTGCATTGTATTTAGCATCTGCTTAAACCTGGCACTGTGACATGTGCAACAGGCATCCAGCAGATCAGCTGTTGTGCATCTAATACTCGTTTCTTCTTTTATGACCCTACTTGATTTCTGTACTAGCTTGTGGAGGCAGAGTCTCACCTTTTTTGAGGCCAAGCCGGAAGTTGAGTGGGCTGACGAAAGAGAAACTGAGTACTCTGTTTCTTGTTTGCCAGCCCGCATGGCTTCCCTGCTGGCTGCAGAAGGAAAGGCTTTGCTTCATCCATGGCCAGCATGGAAATACAGTGGACTGGGAAAAAAAGAGAAATAAAAGCGCTCTGTTTTAATTTTGCCAACACACTGTTCTTCTAGCTTGCAAATATTTTTAGTTGCCTGCTTTTTACTTGTAAGAGAAAAGCTCTTATGAGTAAAAAGCAAATCATGGTAAAACCATTTACAAGATAATCAGTTTGGAGAGGGGGCTTATTAAGTGAGCTGCTACAGGGCCCAAATGATTAAAACACGTCATTCTGGAAAATATTGAAATAGCATGTTCAAAGGAGGACAATTTTACTTGTTGGCTAAATTTAGTTCATCCTTCCCTTTGTATGTTTCTTCCTGTTGTTCATTCCTTTTTGGTCTCTGCTGAGACATCTCCATAGAGTTTAATCTCTTGTATCCCTATCTTTATTTGCCAGGTAAATTGGCCAGCACTTTACAGAGCAAACTTGTATGATATTCATTAGCTGGAAAGGTACCATCTATCCATCTGACCATCTCGTTTGACAGTAGCTTCCAAATTATAAATGGGCTCTTTGTTTGCACAGCACAGAGCCATCAGACGCCAAAAAAGCTGCCCTCAGTCTTTGTCTGTGTTTGTTTTCTTCTCTCACCCTCTTGGCAAGGGCTCTATTTGTCTGCCACGTTCACAGAAACATTTTAACAAAAGTTAATCCAGTGCTGAGTGGCACAAAACCACGGAGAAACATGAAGACAAAGGTGCAAACTGTTAAAAAAAATACAAGCAAACTTCTTTCCTCCCCCCTCCATCCTCCATCCCAAAGAATAGCAAACAAGATAGGAATTGGGGTTGGTTGGTATCCAACCAGCTTTTATATAGAATAGAATAGACAAAGGCAGCTAAGGAAGGGGAAAGATAACAAGTCCTGGCCATTTTGAACAGCACACTGTGGCTAAATATCTGATTAACTAGGATGTCCAGCTCTATGTGTGTCTGTATTTTATCAAGCTGACATTTGCTTCTTTCAAACATGTAATTTAGACTCTGTAAATTGTGTTTATGACCACTTCTCTGGTACATATGTTTAGTACAACTGCTAGTCACTGGTTATATGCATTTCAGGCCAATACTCACCTGGAATCAATCTAGAGTTTAGGATGATTCTAAGAGGTTCAAAATCAGTAACTTTTCCAAATTCTGGGTGAAACTACATGGTTACATCTAACAAGGGGGCCTACATGACAAAGCTTGCCTCTGAGGACAGGTAATATCCATGCTGCATTGAATTCGATAGCAAAGTCTTTCTCACAGATAAGGATGCAGGCCTTGTTCCTCTTTAGGAGCCTGTAATTTAAGTGTGGGCAACTTATCTCCCTCTAGACATTGCTGGAATGAATTTTCCATCAGCCCTAGTTAGCATGCTGATGGATCATGGGACTTCCAGCTGAACAACATATGAAGAACCATATATCTGCCATCTCTGCAAACTCTGGCTGTAAATAGTACAGTATGAATAAGACTAAATACATATCATTTTTGTCACCAAAAATTATCCTTCCCTAAAAGGCATCTGGACACTGTCCATTTATGGATCAGGTGGACATGGATTTGACTCAAGTGCTCATTGCATTAATCACCTCATGTTTAGATTACTGCAATGTGTCCTACATGAAGCTGAACACCATTCAGAAACTTCCGCTAATACAAAATGCAGCAGTCATACTATTATCTTCTGGAATGCATTTTAGAAACTGTTCAAGGTACTGAACCCTATGTCCACTAATGAGTTCAGTACCCTGTGTAGCTACTTTAAAGTTTGGATTAAAACCCAGGCCCTTTCTGCTTGATGTACCCAACCCACACTGGGGACAAAAGAAAGACAGGATCTGCACAACACTTATGCACAACGTCATCTGGATCCCGTCCTTCTCCCATCCCCAAGTGACACGACAGCGCTGCAAATCACTGATGGGTTTTCCCCTCAATGACCAGTGATTCTGCTGCCCTCTTGCCACGCATGCACACTTACCTTACTTGTGGAGGTCCTGGAAGCACAATGATTGCACTTCCTGCCCCAATGCAGCCTGGGACAGTCCCCGTCTGTGCTGTGGCAGGAAGAGGCATTCACTTTCTGGATTCCATAGGCAGCCAGTGTGGAGGGGAGTGCTCCATTGCACTTCCTTCCCAGGAGAACCACTGCCGCCATTATCATCAGATGTCGCCATCATCATCAGATGCCGCTGGGATCCAAGTAAGCTGAGGATTGGGCCCCAGATTGGATCTGCCAACTATCTGAAATGGAAGCCACTAGCAACCACTGCTTGAACCTATATTTCCCAAGCCCCAGCCCAACATCCTAACAGCCACACCATTCTGCGTCTGCTTTAAGTATTTTATTATTTTCTCTATTTTCATTTGTATTTGTCTTGAGTGCTCATTGAGGGACAAGGCTATCCAAAAATATTCTAAATATATAAATAAAATGACGTGTGACTGTGTGTACCCAGAGTGCAGTGCTATATAAGGCAGGCCACAGAATACACACAGCCTTCCTGAAGTAATATTGCTACCAAGAAAATGGGGGCACTGAATTGATTACACACTGAACAATTGAGAAGCTGCCAGTGTTAAAAATGTCACAAGAGTGTTACTGTGGGAAGTGGGCTGGCTCTCAGGGAAGAGATGGCAACCATATAGGTTTTTCCTTATATCCAAAAAAGCAGCAGAGAACTTTCACTACCAAATCCCCCAAACAAGGCTGCATTGTGGAATACAATCCTACCCTTTGTCATGGTCAGGTCTGTCAAATGAGTCTTATTTCTCAGGACTTAAACACGAACAGGATTAGGATCGACAATCTCTACATGCACAAACTTTCATTCAAAGAAACAGCTTTACTAAGCAGGACACATACTTCCCCTTCCCTACCAATATCTGTATAATTTGGAAGCATCTAAAGTCCAACTTGACCAGGACCATTATTGCAATGAATTTTCAGCAGTGAATATATTGGGACTTGATTTTTATAAGAGGCTTTCAAATTATAATGAACACCAACCTTGGTCTTACAGTAAGTGTTCTATATTTGGTCTACCTCCCACTCTTTCTTTGTATTCTCAAGTATATAATTACTATAGAATGACACTTTTTTTTTCTGGCACAGTAAGAAACAAATAAGAAAACATTATAACTTGGTTCTTTTCTTCTCGTTTCTTTTTAGTGTAGCAGAAGTTAAGAACACGTTTATTTTCCTAAAACCACAAAGATGAAAATTATTGTATTGAATGTTCTAAATATATGTCTTTGTCTTTCTTTTGTTTGTATTTAAAATATGTAGCCATTAGAACTGACCATTAATGGTATCATAACAACCAAAAATATGTTAACAGTCTCTGATGACATAGCATTAACTTTCAAGGTTAACCAGAAAAATCGACAAATTAAGAACTAGTTGTAATACTTGGTTCACTCAAATATCCTTATGGCTTTAGAATTGTTCAAAGCTTGGGAGTAACTTATTGCTTGTAATTAATCCTCTTTTTCAGTAATAAAAGTATAACCAACTTAGAGTTTTAACTGTAGCTATAATGACAGTAGTTAAAGAGGAATCATTTTATGTTTTTTTTCTCTATCATTTTAGTTTTATAGTTATGGGGTGTTATTCTGTTAAATGATAAATGCTGGAGGATGAATATCACATGGCAGCATTAAAGCTTGTAGAGCTGTTCACCTGAATCCTAACAATTGTTGGAACAACATGTTGTGTTCCCTGTTGAAAGGTGATCTCCCAACTGATCTATCTTTGACCCTTGGACACAGCATGGAAATGTTACTTATTATTTATGCTAATAATTACCAAGGGCCATGCTGGCTGGAGGATTCTGGGAGAGGTAGTTCAAAAAAGTAACTTCCTCAACTTTTACTCACAAGACTGCTGGTCATAAGGCAGAACTGCAAACCACATGGCAGGGGAGCAGGAGTAGGGCAACATGTTTATTACATTGCCTTTTACTTTGACATGGAAATGACCTTCTCCCACAGAAACATGAAAGGCAAAATTAAATTCACAGTGAAGCAAGGAGCTGTAATATTTCCAACAGTAAATGTTCCTGTCCTTTAGACAAGCAAAACTGTGATCATTCAAGGCCACCTACGCTTCTGTTGCTGCAGATGAATCCTGTCTGAGGCAAGCAGCATCAACTCAATAAATACATTCCTCATTTTGTCCACCCACTGTGGCTATCAGCTTTTTTCTTCTTCTTAATAAAAATAGAATCTGCATGTAGAATCACAGAACTTAAAGGGACCAGAAGGACCATGTAGTCCAACTGGTGCCATTCATTCCTGCTTTCTACATCAAGTGATGAGTTGCAGAACTTTGAAAAGATATCTTGGAAAACTATAATGCCCGGAATTCTGTTGGCAATGGGATTTTGAGATTTATAGTCAAAACGCTCTTGTAAGTTGCTACTGAAGCTGGAGGATTTCATCATGAAGGCCATTTCTGTAGAAAGGAACTTATAATTCCACTGAATGCAAAAAGTTTCTAGATTTTGGCCTTTGTAATTTGTAATGTTATTTGAGGCATAAATAGCAGAACTGCAACTAAGTGTTGGGCTCCACTAAATGCATTTAGCTTTGGGGGTCTTTGTTTTCCTCTCTGCTACAAACACACCAGTTTTGAGGGGTTTTTTTGGAGAGAGGAGGGTTGTTTGCTTGTTTTTAGCCCAAGCTGGCAACTGCATTGGACCCTCTAGAATCTATGCAGAGCAGGTTGTTCAAGAAAGATACTGGAGGAAAAGTCAGAAAACAAATCCTTAGCCATAATTTATAATGGCACTAAGAAACTTGTGGTACTTCACATTATGTTGAACAAACTCCCATCATCCTTCATTGTTAGCTGTCTTGGCTGAAGGTTAATAGGAATTGCAGTCTGACACATTTGGAGTACTAATTGCCCATTTTATATGTGTTTTCTGATTGATTGATTGATTGATTGATTGATTGAGTGCTATTTTAAACCACTCGCTAACCAGAATTCTCTTGGCAGTATACACTCTATTAAATATATAACAGTGCAGCAATCTAATATAAAAGTCAAAGTTTGTCTGTTTATCCATGTCAGGCATAGAAGACCTAATATGATTGGCTGTGTCAGGTGAGAAGACCTCATATGATTGGCTGCCTAAGAAGATTCCATGGAATCCTGGGGTTTGCAGTTTAGGGAGGGATGTTCAGAATTCTCAGCCAAAGCTCTTGGGCTTGGCCAGTTGCTATGGAGATGAGGCCTAGCAGCAAGAAGGATAAGGGCAGTGTATTCCCTCAGAAACCGAACCTCTGTATGTTAATAACTCTGAATACAGTCTGGACTGGGGAATATGGGGAAAAGTTACAGGTACTGGACAAGACAGTTTAGGGAATTAGAGACGCAGCATCTCAAATCTGTGTATTTCAACAGTATCTAATTCCTAAGATAAGGTAAGGTAATTCTTAAGGTATTTCTAACAACTATTACCTATGAGAAACTAAAATCCCCAGCAATGCCAAGTGTATATGCTAGTAATACAGTAGCAGAGAATAAAACATTTCAGCACACAAATTCATATCAAAACCTGGAGTAGCAAAAATGTAGAGGTGCTAAAATCATTCGTAAAATGTCTAGCAAAATAAAAAAAAAGTTCTGCAGCTCATAGCAAAAAGACTATAATGCAGATTTTTAACAAGAAACATGAAAATCTGATAGAATAATCATACAAATTCATGGAGACTTTGCCAGGTAGTTTTGCTCAAAAATAACTGGAATGCACAGGTGAATTGTGAAGGGACCTACCTTAATAATTCCAGGAATCCCTCATCTTGTGGCACAGAAGAGCATTTTTGCAACACTGCAGTGACGTACCATGTGTGGTTTTTCTACAGTAATGAACCCGACATAGCCTGCTGGGCCAGAACTCTGGCATCTGTCCATTCAGGTGAAATGCCATAGCAATGACAGCATATCTTTGTAGCAGACACGCACTTTCTCCTGCATATTTCTACACAGTTGCAATGTCTCTTTGGACTGGGAATTCTCTGTGTATTAAATTATCCATGTTATAGGTTTTTTTTGTACTGTGATTATTTTTTTTTCCAATCAGGGAAGAAAATAGCCAAACTGGATGATTTCTGTACAGGAATATGATTTCTATTTTTAGACAAAAGAGTACTGAATAAATAGCATATCCATTTCTTCCCCCGCCTTTGTCTGACCTATCAAATCATTTCTGTTTTCTCAGCTACTTTCTTGATTAATCTCCATTAAGTTCTTCCTTTGGGTCATTTGTTCTGCATTCCAGTGGTTTTGGGGAAGTCTGTATAGCTGTTGGCAGTCTGACACTCAGTATTCTGTATTCAGTCACTGCTGCCAAATCCTTCCCAATGATATTCCAGAAGCTCAGCATGTCTGTCATCTTGGGACAAAATGTTTTATGACATTGAAAAATATACGAGTAGGAACAAATAAATACAAAAGGATAACAGAGAGATAAATCACTGATTATTCACTTAATTCTGGTAAGCTCTCCCCCAAAACAAACAAACAAACAAAAGCTGTTTTCCTTTTAGTAGGAACTGCAGTTGATTAGAATAAGCATACAATGTTCCATTCATTAGGGGAGGTGAATGCTACATTGATATCCATTAAGAGTATGAGGTTAACTGAAAATATGTACTTGTGTACGTTTATGTTCCTACCTTTCCATCCTTTCCTTTTCATTCCTCTACAGCTGTGGCTGGAAGGAACAAATTAAATAAAGTTCTAAAATAATCATTCTCAGGGTCATGTGTCAGTGTGGTGTTGCAAATAGATCATCAGTTTAGGATGTGGTGATCTTTGCTTACTGGGTGGCCTTCGGCACAGAAATCCCTCTCAGGCAAACTTACCTCACAGGGTGTCCCCCCCTCATTTTCCCCCAAATGCGTTTTTGTGTATGTGTAAGGCTACCATGTTTTGAAAAGAAAAACACATTTACCAACTGACTACTTCAAGTCACTGATTGCTAAGGCAGCTCTCACTTTAAATACTCTATAAGTTTGAGGTAGTTGTAAGAGGAACCACCACTCCTCAGTTGAATCAACCCAAAAGACAGGCCAGACCTTCCTTGTGGCTAGGCACCATCCCAGCTGTTGTAGCAGGGTGCCTTTTAACTCTCTGCCATCTTCCTCCCGGACAGGACTTCCCACAGGATGGAGGACAAAGGCATCTCTGAACCAGCAAGAAGCTGGTGAGTTACTCAGTAACCACCATAGAGCTGATGCTAGTGATTTTGGGGGCTTCTCTTGCTCTGCTTTAACATCATGGCCATTTCCACACTATACTGTTATAGTACTATTATTCCACTTTAAACATCCTGTGGAATCCTGTGGTTAAGTTTAGGGAGGGGCATGTAGAATTCTCAGCCAGAGAACTCTTTGGCCTCAGTCAACCACAAATCCCAGAATTCCACAGGATGTTGAAAGTAGAATAATAGGACTATAACAGTGTAGTGCAGAAATGGCCCATATCTCTCTTCTTCCTCCTCAGAGCTCTACTACCTGATTACCCGCTTCCTCCAGTCAATCTTGTAAGAAAACCCAGACATTTAAAAAAATCTATTCAGACAGAAATTGTAGCTCTGAAAAGGAGGATATGTCCAGGAAATTGGGGGATGGGAATTTTACCTCTGAAAAAGAGAACATGTCCTAGAAAAATCCTAAATTTGGGGGAACTATTGAACATTTCTTGAACTGCTACCGTCAGCCAACACACCTTGGCTGCTTTTAGAAGATAGATCATCAGATTTTTGCAAACCGTGGCAGTCATGTTGTCATCAAAGGAATTTAATTCTATCCTCATCTGATTTTGAGGGATTTAGTCTGCAGACCTATAATTTTTTTTGTTTAATGAGCCTCCAAAAGATTGTTACCCCAGCATTTACATAAATATACAGAATGAAATGGAGCTCCCCTGGATCAAGCCCTTTCTAGCATTTTTCATGCTACAGGCTGTTTGTTTTGCAAATGTGACTTGGTCAATATCTTAAAAGCTAGCTGAATCAAATTAACACAAAAATAAATTTCAGAGGCTGGCAAACTCAACATTTCCCCCTTTGATCTCTTTTTGGAGCAGACGAGTTTTCCAAGAAGTTGTAAAGAGATGTTGTAGTAGATCAAGAATGGGAACTATGCCAGCAACAGGCTGCATCTAGCATAGGAGCCAGAGTCAGTGAGGCCCTTGGACCCCCCCAAAGGCCTTAGCAACAGCCATTTTTGTCCAAGGCCCCTCTTAAGAACTGCTTCAGCAGACCCTGAAACAGCAAGATTCCCCCAAGCTCCAAAGGTGAGTGGGAGTGATCTCATAACAAAGTGTGCTACTGTTGTCTGTGATAATGCACTGTGGCCCTCCAGAGCTCCAGAGGAGCTGAAATTTGGTTGATGAAGCCCTCCATTTTTCATGGTATGTCAACTCTGTAACAGAGAGACATTAACCCTTTGAAATATCAATGCCTGTTAATAAAAGTGATTCAATTCTCTATCTGCTGTAAATTCTATTATGTAGAGGAGGAGGAGGAGGAGGAGGTTTTATACTAATCTGTTACTCATTTGTAATTTTGTAAACTTTTGAAACCAACTTTTCTTAATGTATCCTCTTGAATCTGGACCAAAAGGGAAAGAAGGGACCCAAGTGAAGGCAGACTCTATTTTTCATAAGCTTCATACTAAAAGTATATCTTCTCACAGGGCTATGGCCAAAATAAAATGAAGTAAAGCATTTATTGTTGTGTGCCTTCAAGTCATTTCTGACTTATGGTGGTCCTAAGGTGAAACTATCATGAAGTCTGCAGGGGCTGAGAATGTGTGACTCACCCAAGGTCATCCAGTGGGTTTCCTTGGCCAAGCAGGGAATCAAATCCTGGCCTCCAGGATGATAGACCAATGCTCAAACCAGTAGATCATGCTGGTTCTTAATGCACTGGTTATCTTTTTTTCCCCTAAATCCTTCAGTCAAGAAAAAATCCATGAGGAGAAAGTAAATGTCTAAAGCACAGATGGCCAACTTGTGACCCTCTAAATATTACTGGACTTTAGCTCCTATCATCTCTCACCATTGACTATTCTGGCTAGGACTGATGAGAGTTGCAGTTCAACAACCCCTGGAGACCTGCAGATTTTCCAGTTCTTAGTCTAAAGATGGAGGACTTTTCTTTCAGTTGACAAGGGAAAGTCAGAATTTTAATCTACACTCTCAGATGTAAAACCAAGTTAGAAGCCACAAGTCACTGACCCACAATATCTGGAGTCTTTACAATTTTTCAGACCTTTATTGCTGGATGATGAAAGTGGAGTCCATGAAAAGAAACAATAAGCTGAGTCAGTAATATCACTTCAACAAATTGTTATTGTAGATTTTGTTAGAGAACAACTGCAGTATGATTAAAATTGACACTGATAAGGTGGTCATGCAGACAACATTTTAAATTAAGACTATCAGGAGAGGGAATCATGACCAGTCAGAAAGAGCTGACAAAGTTGTATCTACAGAGTGATCCCCAAGCTTTTGTCCTGGATTTTAACTCCCAATAGTCCCAGCCCGCACGGACAGTGGTTAGAGACTCTGGAAGCTGTAATCCAACAATATACAGGGACATTTGTTTGGGAACAACTGGAAGAGCCTTCCATAAAGCAAATAACTGGTAAGTGATGATGTTGCATATAATACAATCACCCCCTCTCAATTCTGTAAGAAAGTAGTTCATAAATCTTTGTGGGTGCAGCTGTACTTTCATGGTCAGTATGTCACTAGTTAAATAGATTTAGTGAAAGTGTTTAAAAGACATATTGTTACATTCTTTAGGCTTTGCCTTTGGTTTCTGAATCTGCCTAGATTCTATCAAGGAAGCCCTAGTCTACAAAAATTTATGATGCTATAAATCTGTGAGTCTTTAAGGTGCCAGAAAGACTCTGTTATTTTTGCAGCAACAGATTTACATAGCAACCTTCTGGAATTTGTCACTAGTTTCAGTTGCAATACTCCATTTTCAGCTATAGCAATAGATCTTGAAATTTTAAGGTCTTGTTAACAGACAAATTTATTGCTAGGCTAGCAATGATGGGTAAGCCAGTGTGGTATAGTCATTTGACTGTTGAACAAGGACTCTGGGAGACCAGGTTTTAACTCCCCTGCTGGCCATGGAAACCCATTGGGTGACCTTGGGCAAGTTACACCCACCACCTTAGAGCAGTGATTCTCAACCTGTGGGTCCCCAGATGTACATGGACTTCAGCTCCCAGAAGCCCCAGCCACTATGGTCAATGCTCAGGGTTTCTGGGAGCTGAAGTCCATGAACATCTGGGGACCCACAGGTTAAGAACCACTGCCTTAGAGGAAGGCAAAAAGCAAACACTCTCTGAACAAATCTTGCCAAGAAAACAGCTGTGATAGGGTCACCTTAGAGGGTTGCCATAAACTGGAAATTGCTTGAAGGCATATAACAATAACAACAAAATGATGATGAGACTTGGGTGACAAAACCATCTTGAACATACACACACACACACACACACACACGCACACACACACAATGTTGGACCTGAAATAGCCACAACAGTTTTGATTACAGCTGCTAGAGTCTTGAAACAACACACAGCATGAATCTAGGCATCAGACAACACATCTGCAGGCTGATGACACCCCAGTCCCAGCCTGCCTCATGGGTAACATCCATAGGATGGCACTGATTGGGATTCACTTGGAAGGATGCCATTTTGTGTTTCCCACTTCCACCTGCAGGTGAGGCAGTTCCTGAGCTGGGCCTGCCCAGAAAGTTTCAGCTCCCAAAATTGCTGAAGGGGATCCCCAAGGTGGGTCATGGGCATGCAGGCTTTGCATGCATGCTCCCCAAAATGGATCCAGCCCATTGCTCAAATCACCACCTGCAAATTGTGATAATTACAAAACATTAACATATCAAAAGTCACCATGCCATTCCAGCATGACAATGCTGCATGTATAGTTCAAGCCAAGGAAGGGAGGGTGGAGAAGGCATAGATTGGCCTATGTCTCAGCTGGAGGCTGTTCATAATATCTGAAGGTGGACTGCAGGAGGCACCTGCACTTCTGGCATCTGGGCTAAATGCCCGACCTCTGGCCAGCCAACAGGCCTCGTGATTGACAGCCATTCCTGCTGTTTCCAGTGAACTCACACTGGGTGCAGGACTCCATACAAGGAAGACTTTGCCTATAGCAAACAAAGGGGAGCTCCTGGTAAGTCAGATATCCCTGCATGTTACTGATAGACATTCTATAAAGAAAGGTCAGACTAACCTAGTTTCTTCTTTATTGCACATTTGCATATTTTCTAGTTTTTTAAAGAGTATTGTGGCACCTTAAAGATTTAAACATTTTTACATAAGTTCTTATGGGTACAGTCCACCTCATCAGATTAATGAAAGATGTTCATTAATTGACAGAATTAAATCAACTTAGTTGTGCTGGCAGGACAGTCATAAACATTAACGTTAGAGGAAAATGAAATACAGAAAGGACAGACACTTAATTTTTGTTCAATAATGATCACCTTAAGGTCAGTGACATAGTGTGCTGGGCAATAAAATATCCCCCCCCCATTTTTGCATACTGTGACTTGTGATACCAGATTTTTGTTTATTTACATAGAAACTGGTTTGTTTTTCCTATGCAAAACACTGAACTTTTTAAAAGTTACTCTGCATTTCTCACAATCATTCATCCAGCATGGCCACTGGTCAAGCTGGCTTGAATTCTCTGAAAGTTGTTATAAAGGTGTGTCATTCATGTGTGTATACGTGTATTGTTAATAAATGTTCTAAACTCTGGGTATTGATGGCATACTATTGTATGCCATGTTAGAAGATTGCTCCAGAGAGCATGAACCTTGTTATTTTGCCTTCTTCTAAGATGGTGGGTGTAACTTGCCCAAGGTCACCCAATGGGTTTCCATGGCTAACAGGAGTCAAAACCTTCATTATGCTTCTATATAGAGCAAAGGGATGAACTGATTTACCAGTGCTCGTAATTCTTTACACTATAGTATTTAGTTCTACGTGCCACCCAAAAGCAAATAGCTGCAGACTTTTTTTTTATTCTGATGTTATACATTTTCTCACCACATGAGGGCAGTTTCAAACAATGTTTTGTGGCTTGATTCTCTTTTAACACATATCAAAGGAATAGCCCTAATGATAAAGGTTCAGGTACAGACTGTATTTGGAGAGCATAGTATATCAGATCCAGCAACAAAATAGTAAAGTTCCATACAGCAGAGAAAATGCCCACATTCTGCACTTCATGTCATTATGGGGGAAATTACCACAGAAAGCTAATTTGTATAGCACGGGTGGGGACCCTGTAGCTCTCCCAGTGTTGTTGGATAGCAAGACCCAGAAGTCACAGTCATCAGAGCTGTGGTAAGGAATGCTGCGAGTTGCATCTGGAAATCTGCATATTTCTGATTCTGGTGTATAAGTAGTTTGTTTACTGTCAAAATGTTATCTGTAACACTGGACTGTCCCAAAATTGCAGGGTGTTGTAACTTTCTATCACATAATTTTATTCTCCTACAAAAGAGCTCAAGCCAATAATCCTAAAAAAAGATTCATCTGTCATCGAAGCCTGTATTTTTAGTCATCTGGAGAAAGGAAATGGATCCTTTGGCAGCTTAAAAGTATAAGAACAGTGAACACACTTGCTTCAAAACTGTTTTTTCTCCTACACTGCCATCTGGTGTGTTGTATTCAAATGTCATAACGAGGCAAAAAGGCCTAAAGTTTTAGAAAGTTTATTCAGCCAAATCCTGGCGGACAGTTTATCTCATGCTAACATGAAGAAGTTCTGGTCCTAACATTTTAAAGCTACAAATGACTTTGCCCAGACCTTATAATCACTTAGTACCTCACTGGGAAACCATTTTAGACTTTAGATATCCAGTAATATCCCAGAGACTTCCTCTATCCTGTTGAGACAGCACACATACGCTGACAGTGCTTGAAGTTCACCTAGCTTAACTTCTGATATGCAAATGTTTAAGCACTTTTTTGCACTGTATGATACCTCTGTGTTTGAAAAATCTATGTGGCTTTGGGCAAAAGGCTGGACACATTATTCATCTGAAAGAGGAGATAAATTTTATTTGTGTTCTTAATAATATTTTTGATCATACACTTGAAATTAATGTATTACCAGTCTTGAAAAGTAACAGAGAACTGCATGCTCTTCAGCCTTTCACACAGACGTCACAAATGCCTTTGACTCACACATAGTTCATTGAATAATTGATGCAACTATGTAGTTCCTCTGTAGTCAGATAAGGGAGAAACTGCAAGTCATCAGGCCTATTTCTATACATAACTGTAAAGCTATATCTACTGTTGAAAGGATCAGACTGAGTTTAGCTGAGTCAGTGATGTAAAATCTAAACCATGACCAGAACCTAGAAAGTTATGTTTTAACAAGAGCAAATATAATGAACTGCTGAAATCCATAACTGTTCTGTGGGAGGAAGGTGCTCTAGTCATTCTTTGGCTGCTTTTTTCTATTTTTAAAGATTTTAAAAAATGATAGTAATGTGTATAGTAATGTGATAGTAATGTGTCACTCTCAAAGAAATTTGCAACATGTTAGTTTTTAAAAGTAAAGTTCCAACTCTGCTTCCACATGCATAGGAACTCAAGTGTGAAACCTCCACATGTATAGTGTTACCTGTGAAGTTATCTGTACTGTTGATAACCATAGTAATCCATAGATATCACAGGTGGGGCAAATCGCTTTGGTTCCCATCTCAGAGACAAAGCAGAGTATAAATTCAATAATTAAAATAAATAATAAATAAATGTGCATGTGCCTTCAAGTCACCTATGTAAATTTATTTTTGTGCATGAAACTATGCTTCTTTTTAATACAGGGACTCATTTCTCACAAGTAATATATACCAGCTGAGTCCCAACTGCAGAATTCCTGTTCCCAGAAAATTTGATTAGCACCCTCTCTTCTTGGGCTTCCTTCACTCAGTTAATTTTGTGGCTGTCATTGTTCCACAAGGGGTTTGGACTGCAATGGAGGAATGGGATGTATTTTCCTAAATAAACAAGCAGCCTAACCTGAACAGTGGGCTGCTTGTGTACCATTTCAAAGGTGAGAGTGTCCACAGTATTGAAGGGCAGCTGCTGTGCTGACTCAGGACAGTCCCACATTGCTAAACAGTAATGCATTTTGTTGCATTCTAGCTGCCTGAGAACTGATCCAAGCTGACCACTCTCAATGAAATTTGCAGTAGCACATCTGCAGTGTCAGACTCAGATGTACCTGCAACAAGATCAGGTTACCACAAAGAAACACACGTTCAGAGCAATATACCCATTAGCCTCTTAGAACATTTTCAGATTTCCTAGCTCAGTCTGGAGCAAACTGACTTGAACTAGAACCTAACTATTACACCCCAGGTGTCTTGCACACATTTGTATGGATTAGAGTCTGGTCTAAAGCAGTTTGATTCAGACAGACATCTTGACAGCGCTCCAAAATGCCAATTGATGCTAATGCCAGTGTTGCATTGAACTTCAAAATATGTTTCTTTTTTTGTATCTAATTAGCTGTTCTAGTATCAAATGCATTTCAATTTTTTTTCCTGAAAAAGCTTGTCATTGCCCATGTTAGGCATTCAGTCAGGTATGAAGTATTCTAGGAATTGTTACATAAACCGTCACATGGCAGTAAAGTAGAAACATCACCATTTTGAATATTGTCTGCAAAAAGTAAACAAGATGTTAGCCAGTAAGAAACACTGGTCCTGGAAATGTTGTTTTCAGGCCACCTGAATTCATACTCTTTTTTAAAAAAGCAAAGGATCAAATCTTTTGCATATAAATGCAAGCTCACAGCCTTGATAGGTTAATTGGTTTTAGCATCACAGCATCACTAGTTCTTAGATAACTAAGAGGACAAAGCATTCTGTAGTACCAATCTGAAGTGAGAACTTAGAAATAATACTGATACTAATACTAATCCTTTTTTTTTTTTTTTTACCAAACTCCCATGATCTCCCAGTCAACATTGCCATGGTGGACAGCAGGATTGAAAGGATTCCAGGAGTTGTAATTCCAAAGTAACTTTTCCAAGCTGTCCCCAAGGTATGCAGTTCCATACAATGTCTAGTAGGACAGACATTGGCTTCATACAATCATTTTTAGCCAAGTTATAGTAAGTATTGCCAAGTCACCTGAAAAATTGATCTGTCTTCTTCCTCTTGTGCAGCTTTATCTACAGAAATCAGATAGTAAAGGTTTTCACAGTATGGAGATGTATATTAAATTATCATATGCTTTCCTCTGCAAATATAGGCTGCTGTTGAAAGCACAGGGTTGGAGCTTGGTGCTATAGCTCTTGGCACATTGGGATTTGGCTACTATGAAAGCACATGTGGGTAGGGTATATAGGATTATTGTGCTGCCAGAAGAACACCTCAGAACCTTTGGACACTTGGTGCCACTTTTTGCAAAGTCCACCTGCCTTCTGTCTTGCTGTCAAGACAAAGGATGGGCAGCAGTGGTAACGCTGAATTATGTGTGTAGTAGTGCAGATGAGAGATGGAGCACTGGCTATGGGGGCAATTACAAAGTTCCTCCTGCTTCAGAACTTGAAGCTCCTTTGGGGTAGCTAGAGTCGTCCTACTATTTGGGCAGATAGGACATTGCTCACCAAAACCCCAACACTCAACCCCAATCAGTGGAGGGAGGGGATAGTATAATATGTGCTTAGATCATGCAAGAGACGAGATTGGGGAACAAACTACATTTAGTAGTCTCTATGTCTACCAGTCCTACTGGGGAACAATGTGGTTGAAATACCTGTGATAGATGATGATGCTGTGATTGAGAAGCAACTGACTAGGCTGAGGAAACAATAACGTGCAGCACGTGCTCACAGGGGCTATTTAAGTCTGCCGGCATGGCTGATCCTTGCTTGCAGGAAATTATTAGCAAGCCCTCACAACCTTTGTGTCTCCTGCTCTCTGAAACCCTCTGGACGGATCTCTGCCTCCTGAACCTTTGGACTGTACCTTGACCTGGCTCGGCTTGTGTTTTCTTGGTGTTTGGTATATTGGGACTACCCAAGTGTTCCTGACTTCTCTCCTCCCTTGCTGGCTGTGGCCCAGCAGGGAGAAATTCCTGACAATACCATTTAATCCATTTTTTTCCTTATCCAATAAATTGCAACCCCATTCAGTTATTCGAACTCACTGAATTCAATGAAACTTGTTTCTGAATGAACATACACAGAATTGCACTGTACATCACTATTGATAGTGAGTGGGAAATAATGGTTAGAGTTTTGAACTGAGAAGTGCTGGGTTCACATACCCATGATATCATGAACTCATTGGGTGACCTTTCCAGGTTATGTCCTGAAATGGAGAATTTATAACTATCCTGGTATTGTTGGACTGCAAGTGCCATCAGCCATATTGAATGCAATCAAAAATGAAAGACCATGGGAACAGCAGTCCAACAGCATGTGGCATGGCACATGTTCCTCATCATTAATAAGCCAAATCTTTCATCCAATCATACCTCCTAGGGCTGTTGGTGGATAATGTTGAAGAGAGTATTTACATTTTTCTTAGTTTAGAATAGGAAGACTTTCCCCTCCAGATGTGTTGGATTGTGTATAGGTGTCTTCAAGTCATCTATCGACTTATGTTGACCCCATGGATTTCACAAAGATTTCTTACGCAAGGAATACTCAAGAGGTCGTTTTGCTTTCCTCTGAAATACTACAAGCTCTACAACTCCTTACTTTTGGGTCTGCTAGCCTGGGCACCTGGAAGCTGATGTCCAAAACATCTGGAGTGCAAGGAACCTTAATTCCCCGTGGGATTTAGATGGTGTGAGTAAAATATGAGATGAAGTTGCTGCTTACATCAATACATTTTTCCTTTTGTAATTATACAGGTGATCACTGAAAAATCCTCAAGAGCATTTGTATGAAAGCTGTGGGTTTTTCTTTTGGTTTACTGTTGATATTATCCTATCCAGCTTTGCCCCCGAATGAAATGCTGAAGCAACTAAAAAAATCAGCAGGTATTGCACAGAGGTTTAGAAGCAACATACTGAAATAGTGAAGAGGAAGGCAAATACATCAGTCCTCGCCTGGAGCCCTAGCCTGCAACTTAGATTCTGCTATATATCATAGCTACCTCATGTGAATATTCCTTCTGATTTTCCTTGATGAAAGCCTCAGAGCCAAGCAGCTGAACTTCTAAGTAGAATAAACCCTCTTTAAGGTTTTTAGATTTATTTATATTTTCTTCTACTACAGACAAATTAAAATTAGATTCAGCAAGTCCCTGGCCAAAGTCCCACAACACAGCTTATGTGTTTTTTTAATACTATAGGAAGACAGAAGGCAACTTTTTTTTGTGGTACATCTCCAGGATGCCTGAACCCCAGACAAAGAATCACTCCCATCTGTTCAGTTTTAAAAGGAACGGATGACTTTAATTTGACCCTGCTTAGCCCTATCGAAAGGCTTAAATATAATCACTTGGGCCTAACTTGTTTATGGATTTCAGCCTAGAAGAAAGTATGAGAATTTGGCAAGACCCTGATGATAACTCAAGTATAGGTTTTCTCCCCCAACACCATTTCTACATAACATGTCAAGAGTTAATGATAGGTTTAAATAGAAGCCAGTGTAAAGTAATGGCAGGTGTATACCATGTCTGTCTGTCTGTCTGTCTGTCCGTCTGTTTAAAGCATTCTATCCCATTCCTTGTCTTACACTCAATAAGAATCAGTCCCCGATCCCACATTTAGTCTGGAAGGACACAACAAAAATGGAAATTGATACAGTACAGAAGAGGGAAAGTGTAAGTCATCTTTCAGCAGGGCTGGTGTGTGACTTTTATCTGATATCCATTTGCTACAGCCTGCTGCCATGGACTTATTGAAGAGCAGTGAACTAATTAATGAAATGTACATACATGCAAACAAAGCTCAGTTTTCTACTAATCAATAAATTTGGTGGGTGACATTCCATTTTTAGGTCTCTCTCCCTCAAACGAACCTACCAGACATTAGGTGTGAGAGTGAAATGGAGCAGAAGAGTATATAGGCCTGAATTCTATTGTTAATACCAACTGGAGTAGATTTATGGTAGAAATGGTATTAATTTAAGAGCTAACTCACCATTCATCAGTCAATTCATTGGGACAATTCTAGTCAGGACTATCAGTAATATTTACAACCCATCTTAGACTGTGTTTCTTGGAGGAAAAATAAACTAAAAATAAATACATGTACATAAAGTGAATAAATATCTATACAGAAAACACATGCATATCATTGCAGAAGAAATGGTCATTCCTAGTCTTTTGTTCTACCCCAATGGACTACACAGGTCAAAATGTCCACAGTGGAAAAGATGGTCTATTATAAAAAGAAAGTCCTACACAGAGGACTGTGGACACAAAACAGGGATTAATTTTGTGGATGATGTGAAACAAGTGCATCCAGCTGTTGACAGTTCAAGCAAAGTTCAGCATGAGGAACTATTGTATATGCAGTAGCATGTTGCAGTTCACAGAGTAGCATGTGAATATGTATTGTATATTGCCATTGCACAAGGGATATCAGCCATATGCACTGACCATGTATCCACATATGCTGTGCTTTGTTGGTATTCAACATCGAGGTTGTGTAACGCAAGTATGACATAATTCTGCTGGTGGATATTTATGCTACACTTAGACTACGTAGAAGCTTGACCAAAATGTGCACACTTATTAGAAGTTTAGCTTACATGCACAAATAAAGAAGATCAACTTATACACATGACTTTGTCCATAAGGTAACCAATGGAGCATCATGAATACTGATGGACCACACTATGTATTCATCCATCTGTGCCATGGACAGGCAAATTCTTAGGAGCAGGAGCAACATTTTCCCCAACGTACTAGTAGCTATATCACCGAGGTCATGCTACCAACTATGTAAGGGACTCTCTGGTGCAGAAAGGAACCAGAGTACTCTTCTATACCATAGAGTCCTGTTCTGTACAAGGCAGAGTCTCCTCCCCTTCCAGAGGGAAAGAGAAGGCTTTTTGTGCCACTGTTGCCAAATGTTAGTGGCACAATTTTGTTATCAGCAGTGATAGCTCAACAGGGGCAAATGATGGTTCTGAAAAAAAGCTGCCCATCCTTGCTCTGTACAGATGCCAAGTGTAAATGCATAACTGTTGTCATGTCTATACTTCCAGATAATTTCCCCCCCAAAATAGTCCTTAATCACAGGGAATTCTTTCTTTCTGTTCTCAGAAGATAACACAGCCATTGATGAGAGATAAAAGGAGCTGAAATCCAACAGGACTTGGATTGCCATGCGTTTCTCGTCTCTGATCGAAACTGGGTGTAGTTTTAAAATGTTTGGTGATTTCTTTCAATCTGGGGAAAATCTAAGGAAGGACTGCTAAGGCAATGTGTACGAAGGCCTCAGAGTGGTGAAGCTACTATGTGTTTTCTGCTAAAGAGGGATGGAAGACTGCCATTGTAAAGGCTTCTGCACAATCAAACAAAGAGCATGAATTGTAGCAAGCTCTGTTTACACAAATAAAACAAATGCAGACAGGTTTGATCCACATGCCTCAGCAAGCACAAAGAGAGAAAATTAAAGAGCCTTGCAAGCAAACAATTAGGGCTATGGGCACTATTTCAGCCACAGAAAATGGAATAGCACCACAGATTCAATCAAATGTTATGAGACTTTGGCCTGGAAGCGAAAGGATGACATGTTTTTAGCAACCATACAAGCATACATACTTTCTCTCACACATAGCTTCATGGGCTCTGCTTTTCCATAAGTATAATCCAGTAGCCATTCTATCAAGCTGTAGAAAAGGGAAAGACAAGAAGCTGGGCCACTCTATTGGCTCAGCTGAGAGAACAGAAATTTTTGGCTGTTCCTTTCTTTGAATTATTTTCATTGTGTAGTTGGTCAGGATGAAAAAACTAGCAACTCTGGACTACATTGCATCCAATTTAGCACTGCAACTGCATTATAGCCGGTCATTATAAAAATCATATAATATTAAAACTTGGTGTTTAAGTTGATTTTCCCTTTTCCTCCTCATCCCTGTTCCTTTTCATGTCATTCTTTAAAAGCAGAGGTAGAGGATGTCTTAGTTTTAATTAATCTGGAAGCTGTTCTGGAAGTCTATCTAGCCAAAGAGAAGGACATAAATGTGAATAAGAGAAACAAGGTAACATCATGATGCTAAGTAGTCAGTGAGGTTGATAATACGGCAGTGTCACGATACACCAGTTAAGATGGTGGACAATGCTTTCTTAATATGCATTGACTCCATTCTGAAAAGAGAAGTAAACGTGCCAACCAGCCCCCACAATTACTGAAATGGAGAAATTTATGCCACCATTAAATTTTTCCACAGAAGTGCTTTGCTTTTGGTTTAGCTCCAATAATTTACCTTCTGATTGATTAGGGAAACATTTTACTTGAATGTTGATTTCTTATTTATCGTTAGGCTTATAAGAAAAGCAGAGTAACAAAGCTGTAAATAAAATGCTAACATATATGTAAAACATTAAGGACTTGTTAATCCATTAAAAAGCCACAGTGCTTGTGTAAAAGGATGATTCTGCTCTTATAGGGTAAGAAGAGCAAAAGTATCATGGAATTATCTGATCTTGCAAAATTTTAATCACCAGAAGATGGCACCTGCAATATATGTTATGATATTCCTAAAACATCTGAAGTGTACATACATTCAAGGAACACCTGAATACAGCTTTGAAAATGGAAATTATTTTAGGCTGCAATCCTATGCATGCTTACCTGTAAATAAGAGCCTCAAAACACACCAAAAAAAGCCTAGTTAGCTGGTTCTACAATTTCTCACAGACCGAAAAATTTTGCAGTGTAGTCCTATGCATATTTACTCAGAACTTAGTCAATGTAAGTTCTGAGTAAATATCCATAGGACTATACTGCAAAATTGTTCAGTTGGTGAGAAACTATAGAACCACCTAACTAAGCTTTTTTTTTCCAAAGAAAAATAAGATCCTCATATTTAGCACTAAAGCAGAAAACAGACAACAGTAATAAGACTGGCTTCTTACAATAGATGTATAATAAACTTTGATAGGTCCACTCTTCTATTTAAGACATTCTGACAACAGATAATTCTAATGTCAAATTCTTATTTTTACCCTTACCCTTCTTATGCTCTTGTGACTAGTGTGTATCATCCACTGTGCAAACTTTCAAGTTTGCACTTCCCACTAATATTGAAAACTTATAGTGAGGGATAGGTCAATCCTGCATCCTACTTTGCAAAGACAGTCCTCTGCTTGAAAACATTCTATATCTGAAGAACTGCCAGTCCAAAAGTACTTAAATGATGAAAATTAAGAAAGAAGAGCAACTTCCAAAAGAGTTAGCTGCAGCAGACATACAGAGCACCTGGTCAAAGTCTTCCTTTTAATAGCATATACAAATCTATATTCTCTCTTGCCCTCGCTCTCCATCTATTTTGTTTTCCAATGTTACTTTAGTCAGTGCTCTGAGCTCAGATTCAGGACTAGCAAGATCTAGACTTCCATAGACTTCCCATTTTCCAGAAGGGAAAGGCCTGAATCTTATTCTTTTGGAAGAAGGCAGCATTCTGGTCCTAAAACTAGGCTAAGCCTAAAACACTTTGATGCATGAGGTAAAGAAACAAATGTCCCAGTCAAGGTGTGTAGTACTCAAAGCCAGCCAAGTTATTTTGGCATGTGAGGCATAAAATCCTACCAGTGCCTCTCCTCACTCCTGGACAATTCCAGAGTCCAGACGTAATCCCACACAGTAGGCACTGTAAACAAACAAACAAATGAGTAGTACAGTCACCCACTCAAAAGCAGCTCTGTGGCAAAAGGATGAGATTAAAGATCTTGTTCTCCATTGCACAGATGTTCTTTCTGGACTATTTGTATTTTACCAAACAATCTACCAAAAGGTTCAGTTCTCTCATAGAGTCTAACTCACCCCCACAAGATATATAAAGAGTAGAGATTTCCTCTCAACAAATTTTTTAAACAACCATTTTATATTTTTTTAACTTATAAAGACAAAAAAACCCCAGAAAATACAAAGAAGAAATCAGGAAATAAAAATCAGCAATGATAAAAACAAAACTTAATTCATAATCCAAAGATTTCAATATTCTCTATCAATTTAAAGATGAAAAAAGAAAATCAGAAGTCCTTACTATTCATAATACAGGTATACCTAGTTAACAAAGTAGACAAGCTCCTGCTTAGGGATGGAAATAATATTTAAAATATTCAGAAAAATGGTTTAGAAATATGTTTTCTGAGTGCCAAGAAATGCTGATAAAAAGAATTCTACCCTGACAAGAATCTTTGCAGCTTGAGGTGTATTCTGTGCAAAATTCATGCTTGGTTTCTTTGAAAAGAAAATAGCATTTCCTGCACAGGGAACAGCTTCTTCTGCATGGAAAATAATATCCTACACAGAAACATTATTTTTCATACATGGTTGATTTGCATACAAACAGCTTTTTCTGTACAGAAAAATAATATTTCTGGATAGGAATATTATTTTTCTGTACAGAAAAAGCTGTTTCCTATGCAAATCAACCATATATGAATTTTGCGCAGAATAAGTTCCAAATTGTCAATAGGCTTCAAAAAACATGTAGATTTCAGAACCTTTCTTACAGTGGAAAGAAAATTGAAAAATTATTTGTTTTTTCCTGCATGAAGAATTGCATCTCTACTCCTGGCTACTACTTCTTTAACAGAAAATTTAGTACCAGACACAGAAATAACATGGAAAGAACAGATATAGGTTCCTGTAGCACCAAACAATGACAGTAACTCCATGTAGCAGATGCAGAGGGCTCACTGTATAATAGAAACAGTGTAGTGTAATGGTTTGTGCATTGGACTATGACCCTGGAGATCAGAGTTTGATTCCCTTTCTGCCATGGAAACCCATTGGGTGACCTTGGGCGCATCAGACACACACCACCCCAGAAAACCCCATGATAGGTTCTCCTTAGGGTCACCATAAGTCAGAAATGACTTGAAGGCACACAACAACAACAACAACAACAACAACAACAACAACAACAACAACAACAGATATATAATGGTCCTGAAACATGAACAGAACACAACCACCTCCTCCACAACTAAAACATGAAATATTCATTTGGGCTATACTGTAGTTAGGATTCAGCCCCACTGAATGTATAATGTGGGAGGGAGGTAGAGGTAGACATTTTTAGTGCGTTACAACTAAAACATCATAAGATGTTGTGGCAACTCAAAAACTAATAATAGGAGATAACTTTCAATATATCTGATGACATGGACTGCATTCTATAAAACCTTATACCAAATAAGTCTTTAAGATGCCACAAGATTTTTTTTTTAATAGAATACAGAGACTTACTTCTGATAGAATTTGTGGAGCAAAGTGTAGATTAGACTATAGGGCAGTGGTTCTCAACCTGTGGGTCCCCAGATGTTTTTGGACTTCAGCTCCCAGAAGCCCTGAGCATTGACCATAGTGGCTGGGGCTTCTGGGAGCTGAAGTCTACAAACATCTGGGGACCCACAGGTTGAGAACCACTGCTATAGGGCAATGGTGTGTATTTGAACTGACACTTGGGAGATCCAAGCTCAAGGTTTCTTTCAGCCATGAAACTCATTGGATAACTTTGGCGAGTCACTTTCTTTCAATCTACTCTACCTTACATATTGTTGTAGTGTGAAGAAAGAGGGTTATGTATGCTGGCTCAAGTTCACAGGAAGAAAAGTGGGAAACAAATGTAAATAATTAATAAAATACATTTAATTATTAACCTGACATGAACTTAACTACTGTCTATTGATCAGGTAATGATAACTCATATGCAAGTACTGTTATTTTGTCATGGATATGTGATAGGAATATATAATATAATATCCCATATTGTTCTTTATTATTAATTCCCCCTTGCAAAATTCATTGGTTTTCTTGCATTCAGTTGTCAATCTCAACACTGTACACTGCGTGTCATGTGGAAAGCCTTGAGCCTTTTATTTAAACAGACAAAGCTGTGAGCTCATGGCCACGATGCTTTTCTTTCTGAATCCATTTATTGAAAACCCATTAGGCTAAAAGGTTCAACATACTGAACTGAGAGGGCATGACAAGCCTCCAGAAAAGAAAACCAGTGCAGATATTGCATTGATCTAAAGGCAATTGAACATGAACAAAATAATGGACATTTAAATTTAAACAATATGCTGAACATAAATCAGGTCAAACTTTCAGTTCAGCGTAAATACATTAAATCTGAGGAGTTATTTATAGCTTTTTAAATTAAGCTCCCTTTAAGCAGGCAGTGTTTGTTCCATACCTATCTTTGAAAAGAATGCATGCTATTTTAAGCAGATAGATTAAGACTCTAACCCTCTGCAAAACTGAAAGGAAGCTTAAATTGTCTCAAAGCACTTAAGTATTAAAAATGTAATCCATGGTTACAAAAAATCTCCCATTTAAAAACTAAAATAAAGGGAAAGTGTTGCTTATTTATTTGTGGGATGTCCTTCTTCCCTAATCTTGCCAGCTCAGCTAGTTAGAAATCCTTGAGAGAAATTAAAGAGACTGCCACTAGCCATTCCTTCCTGCTTGTCAGCAACATTACACTAGTGAAGCTAACTGTGTATTCTATAATGATCAAAAGCAATGGAAGGCATTGCTCTTGCAACCACTGGTAAATGTATGGAAGAAGTGCATAATATCTGCAAAATTCCTTTGTGCTATACTGTTGTTAAAGACACAGATACGATTCCTCCTCAAGCACCTGCCATTTTGCCATTATGTCAGGACCTGGAGATATATATTGAGATCCCAACTCACCAGAACAATCAAGTATACTGGAGGTTTATATATATATTTAGAATGATTTAATCCCACCTTTCAACTCCCCAAAAACCTGGATTTGTGCTGCCTTCTACAACCACTTGACTGGGGACGGAGGCAAGAAGGAACCAAACAATCCAAGTGGACCAATAGAATGGGCAATGCTGATGTCATTCCCTCTGAAGCTACATGCAGTGGCAGGATGAAGAAAGTGAGGGTGCTTTGCTTTGCTTCATTGTAGTTTAGGAATCTAACAGTCTACTTAAAAACCTGGCATCAAAATTACAAGTACCTGCAATCAAAAATTACACAATTCTAAAACAATAGATTACAAATGTTTGACATGTGCAATAAAAACAGTACACACCGCTTTTATTCACCCAAAAATTGTACAAGTAAATGTGTAGGGCCAACCAAATATCTACTATAAGAGAGTTGCATAACAGGCATGTTATCACTGATAAAGGACTGCCACATGCATGAATGAGCGATAAAGTGAAAAGAGGGAAAAGAGTAATTCACAAGAGTGGCCGAATAGTTTTGGAAATATGCAGAAAATCCCAGAACTACATCTTGTCCTCCTTGGCTATGATACCCACACCAGTGGTGTAGGCAATCAGCATACCCTTTAGTCATATGGTCAACAATTTGGATCCATTTCAATCAGAGTTCAGGCTGGATTATAGGATTAAACTAGCCTTGGTTGTCCTGGGGAACAAACTTGGCTAGGAACTGGGCCAGGGGATTGTATCTCTGTTAGTTGTACTGTCTCTCTCATTAGCTTTTGGCACCATTCTAGATGGTATCTTTCTTGAATATCTGGACAAGACAATGATTGGAAGAACTGGTTTAAAGTGGTTCCTGTATTTATTGGAAAGACAGCTTCAGAATATAATGCTGGGGGATGCATGCACAGCTCCTTGCTTAGCAGCCTATTTGCCTGTTTCAGATTACAGCTCCCATAATACCTAACCAATGATCATCCTAGGTGGGGCTCCTGCAAGTTGAAGTTCAAAAACATCTGGAAGGCTCCCAACCCTGGACAATAGGTTCCAAGGTTTTTACATGATTGTCTCCTGCTTTACAACAGCATAAAAACACTTGGTGACACTGTCTAGATGTTATCAGTCTACTAGTGACATCCAGCTCTATCCTTCCTTTTTGTCACATTTGAAGGAGACTGCTGAAACTCAGAATTGGAATCTTTTGGATTTCAGGCCACAGTCCAGAGACTGCATAGACACTTTGTATATTACTAGTTTAGAAACTATACAGTTCCAGCTTTTCCTCCTAGTTCTGCTCACCATTTCCTGAGCAGCAGACTTGGTCCTGTTTGCTACAGGGAGTGGATGGGTAAGTATGTGGGAGTCCAAGACTGAGGAAGAATGGCTGGAAAAAAATCTCACAGCAGCATTGTTACCCACAGCCTTTGCATTTTTCAGCGCATATACAGGATTTGTGTCAGTTTTTGCTCTGGTAATATTTGGTCTTGTTTGGCAACATTCTGAATTCACTTCTTAAATTAGTTTCTGCAGAGCCTGATAGTCAATGATATCTAATTTTCTGGTGGATAGCTATCTTCCGGTTATATGCTAATCAAGTTACTTAAATGTTAATTGATAATTAAAAATGTGATTACATCTTTATTATAGGTGTAGCTTAGTTTCATTCTTTACCAACCACACTTCCAATTTGCATATTCATAAGCCTCAGTGGGTGCTCTTTGAAAAGTCAAGTGAGTTTAATAAACATAACAAAAAACTGGCTTATTAAATCCAAATTAAAGCTTTAGGCATATAATTTCAACTCTTGGGTTATACTCCACCAAGGATTATTTTTAGAAGCAAGCCCTCTTGAAAGACTCAACTAAAATCACAGCATGAAATGTGAATAGGAGTATTATTCAGAGCAGTAATCCACTGTTGTCAATTAATGTTAATGCTTAGTGAAACACTAATTTGTAGATGTAAGAGGACAAAATTCTTATCTCCGATACACTAGTTTTATTAGGGCCATAGCCAAATACTGAGAAATTATGGAACCTACAAAGTGTTTACTCACCAAGAAAGTGGTTCTAAAATGCCACATTTTATTTGCTTGACTGAAGTAATGCAGCAAAAACTTGAGAAATGCTAACTAGTAAAAGATTAAAGCATTAGCAACATTGTTGGTGGTGGTGCCTTCAAGTTGTTTCCAACTTATGAAGAAGAACCTATTATGAGGCTTTCTGGAGCTGAGAGTGTGTGATGCACCCAGAATTACTCAGTGGGGTTCTATGACTGAGTGGGGAATAGAACCCTGGTCTCCAAGGTCATAGTTCAACATTCCAAGCACTACCACTACACTGGCTCTTTAATATCACTCTAATACAGTGGCAGTCAGTGGCTTCCATTTCAGTGAGGCAGTGAATCTGCTCTAGGGTCTAGTCTGAACTTTCAAAGATCTACCCAAGGTGCCACCAGAAAAATAGCTGCAGCACCTTGGATAGCTCCTTTGAAGTTAAGACTAAAATGCAGAGCAAATTCAGCAAATTCAATGGTTTCAGGATCCTGTATAGCTCCTACAAAGTCTGGAATAAAACCTGGAGTGGATTCACCATGCCATTGAAATGGAAGCCATTAGTAGGTTTGTTTTCCCTTCAGCATTTCTTTGTAGGGGGAACTTTTATGCAATCATTTCTTGGCTATATGATTTCAGCAAAATTATTTCTGCAGAGTGATTATTTGTGGCCAATGTAACTAAACCATATGATACATATAAACCATATGATACATTGAAAGTATGGCTTTAATGTGGTTTTTATTAGATTGCAAGGGGAAAAAAGAAGACATTCAGGACTGTTAGATGTTCATAGAACAGTTAACCCTTTGCTCTGTACTGAAGTCCTGGTGAAAAAAATTGCCTAAGTACCTGATTCTGGACTTTTTCGTCAGCTTGTGGAAAAGCAATTACCACTTTGTCCATGCACCCTCCTTCGGGGCAGGAAATAGGGCATAAAAACCCTAACCCCAACAATTTGTAATACATTGGGCATCACGCTGCACATAGTCCCCCAGATTTTCATTCCTCCATACTACCCTCAGACTCTTGTTTGAGCCATTCCACTTTTATCCTCTGCTTCAGGACCAGTAAATATCACCACTTCCTCCAAAAACCATTCTCTATCCAATCTTTCTCATCTTTCCCCTCAATAGCCTTGTATGTTTTGTGAGACTGCTTGATCTCTTGTGTGTGTCTTCATTTCCAGTAAAATACTCTTTTAACTTTTAACTGGAGTCCTCCCTACAGTTAGTACTAATATACATAGGTGAAAAGGCCCTGCTGTTACTCTTCTCTCACAGGCCTCCTTTGAGTAATAATTCCCCAAATCCTAAGGACATGCTGGCACTTGTTGTAGACCTCAAGGGCCTCCACCTTTTAGGGTAACATTGGAACCATTATGCTTGAAATTTATATTTAAAAATAGTGGTCTTCTGAGTACATGGAACAGTACTCAGCTATCACACATGAAACATGGACAGAATTTTCATCTCTTTTCCAACACACTATTTTTTAAATATATAAAAAATGGAGACCATTCAGAGATTCAGCAGAAAATCAGAGAGTGGTGAGTTATTCAGAGATGTATGGGTGCATGTCACTCTACCCGAAAATATATCTACTCACTTTCAGAAATTTCTAATAATTGATTGATACTGTTCACAGCCTTTAAATAGGGTCAACCATTTTCTAAATATTGTGGGAGGGATTTCTTCAAGGGTTTGTATAGTTCTTTTCAGCTGCAACTTAAACTGAATCTTCAGTTCAGTCCTGTGAAGTCGGTTGTGTCTCATTTTAAAGACAGGAAAATGAATCCACCTTGTGGAAATTCAAAACCAGCATTCATATCCTAGATTCCAAATTCTTTCTCTTATGCACAAGGAATGTGCCAACTCCATCCTTTTGTTAAGGCTAATCAGACTTTTATAGCTCTCCAAAGGTAAATCAAATCCTATCAAATCTCATCAAATTTTTAAAAGAATAGATGAACCCAATGTCTCCATTCTTAATAGGTTTGTTTGTCTCAAGGCACTTTGAGCGTTGGGGAGCACATGATGGGTGCTATATTCATCTACACAATCACTGAACAACCCATTACTTTTTAAATAGCTTTGGGATTCCATGAGTGTGAAAGGCGCTACATAAAACCAAGTTCTATTATAGTCAATTTACTTGTTGTCTGTAAGTCACAACCAGTGAAATGGGGAAAATTGTAAGTTAGAGGGACATAAAAACCATGAAGGTCTCTATTCATCAGGATTAGTGCAGCATTTCTCAAGTGTTTGTCAGGGGAATTCATGTATACGCCTCAGGAGGGCTAGTTTAGCATTCCTCTTCCCAGCCATTTTTTTTGGCAGAATTGTTTTATATCCACACAAAGAAGGTGCTAATAGAACATTAAGATTATATGGGGAAAACACTCCTCCCTCCTCCCATTTTTTAAGCAAGTAAACCACGGTTAACAAACAAAATAGATTCAATGATCCTGCTGGTTTAAGACCAGAGTTAAGGCTATCTCATGTTGGCTCAAGCACCATAAAACTGGGAAGCTGGAAACAAAAGCTGATGCCTCCAGAAATGTGCCTTGTAATCAGGAATAATACTATGTAGTGTCATAAACTGTGCTTGCTTAACAACATATGTGCTTAGCTTCCCAGCCACCCACATACTTTGTTCTTTCAGGCCCAAATTCAGACGGGGAACTTGGAACCAGTAAAGATATCTAGTTCTGTATTGCCTTACCAGCTGAGTTGTACTGTGAGTTTACTCACATGTTGCTTGCATTGGTAGCTGGCATGGTGGGAAATAAGAAGAGTCCTTTTCCTCTCCAATAGGAGTAGGAGTGAATTGCCTACTGGTACAAAAAGCAGGATAAAGGTGAGCAGCCTTTGCGGTGCCCAATTCAAGTGTGTGCAAATATGTGAACCACATATAGAAAAATGTTGTGGCCAAACCGAACTATACTCTGCAGAGGATCGATAGGGAAGAATGTTTAGCTGAAATCTTACATGGGTGACAGAGCTTCCCACAGGAAAATATTTACAAAGCTCCATCAGAAAGTGAAATGGTCTTCAATAATAAAGTATACGTTCATTCTGTCTTTTAATGATTTCATTTCATTTCCTCACCTTCTCCTTGAGCATTTCTGAACTCCATAGCAATTTGATGCCACTTTAATTGCCACAGCTCCTGAAATCTGTAGTTTGCTAGAATTCTCTGTAAGATAGCTCTAGAGAAACCTCTTGAACTACAGCATTAGCACTTTCTAGCATAGAATTCAAAGCACCACACTAATCTACAGACTTCTGGATTCCACAGGAGGGAATGATGGCAATTAAAGTGGTATCAAAGTTCTGTAATTGTGTAGTGTGGATACAGTCTTCATCTTTGGCTTTAAACTGGTAGCATTTTCAGTCCACCATCTCACAAAATCCATTTTGGTGCAGATATATATCTACATTAAAGATAGTTTCTAATGCAATACTTTTTCTAATTATTTACAGTAACTAAGATAACACATGTGTTAAATGACTGGCCTAAAATGTCCTTCCAAATATCCCATTCTGTCTGCCTTCCTTTGGGGTGGTTTTGCGCTACCTATTCACAGCAGTTTGGTAAAATTTTAACCATCATGGCTCCATTCTATGGAATATTGGATTTGTAGTTCTACTGCATCCCTCTGAGCTACAGTACTGCACTTCCCTAGCAGAGAACACTTAAGTACATTACTCCCAGGATCCCATAGGATGGACCCATGAGAGTTAGAGTAACATTAAATTGCTATGACTGTGTATCCATAAATTCAGGAGCAGCCCATTATATTTTGCTACCTAAGGCAGAACAGTAAATGCTCCCTTCATACTATAGCAACAAAATTATTTTACTATCTCAGAAGAAAAGGCTACAAGTAGCTCTTCTAAAGAGCAAAATTAGCAATTTTGCCCATCTTCAGGGCTAAAAAATTAGCAGTTTTGTCTATCTTCAGTGCTTTTCGCCTAAGTGAATATGTAGAGTACAGTATGAACCAGTGGTTCTCAACCTTTAATCATAGACCTTTGAAGCTTCAAGTCCTAAAAATGGTTGTCTTATGGTGAGAAGCTGAAGAATTTCTCTACAATTTTACCCAAACCTTTCTGGTAGTAAGCCCCATTGAAAACAATGTGACTCTCTTTTCAGTAATAATCATGCATCACCACGGGCTGTCAGTCCTTTCGCCATTAAGATAGGCACACACATTTCCAGGAATTTTGAAAGTTTGTCAGTCTATGCTTTTGGCCTTCGTGATGTGCAAGTGTGACTATCTTCTTAATGCATCTGATGAAGTGGCATGGAGTCCGTAAAAGCTTATGCCAAATAAAACTTGTTCTTTGAAGTGGCGCAAGAAGCTTTGTCATTTTTTGCAACAATCTAACATGGCTACCCCTTCTCAAAAATCCTTTCTCTATGATCCTATGTAAGTCATTCTCAATGTAAATATATTGATTCTATTTACATTCTATTCTATTTACATCTCAACTTTTCATATATGTTCTGTTTCTGTTTCTTAGTAAAGCTGACCAGTTCCTTCATCTGGTTAGCTTTCCTGAGCATTCACCGTACTAACTTGGAAGCTGAAGTCCAAAACACCAAGACAAAAAAAGACGATGTGGACTGCTGGTGTTATTATCATCATAACTCCATATGTAGAAACTAGAGGCGGACATTCTAGACAAAGGCCATTTCTGCACTGTACTGTTATAGTGCTATTATTCCACTTTCAACATCCTGTGGAATTCTGGGGTTTGTAGTTTACTAAGGCCAAAGGGCTCTCTAGCTGAGAATTCTAAATGCCCCTCCCTAAAATGCAAACCCCAGGATTCCATAGGAGGTAGAAAGTGGAATAATAGCACTATAATAGTGTAGGGCAGAAATGGCCATAGACTTTTGGCCATTCCACTTGAAAGCAAAAGTGCCTAGTTGTCTAAGCCATCCTCATTCCAAGTAGCATATTATCCAGGTCTCCAGAAAAAAAATTTCCCCAGTCCTTTTTCACTTTATTGATTTACAGCAGCCTGGGCCCCCAAATCAGCACAAGCAAAACAGTTTATATTACAGTAGGGTAGGGAGTGGAAATACACTACAGCCCATCAGATACCTTTGTTTCAACTTTTGATACCTTAACAGAATTTAATTGCTCTCCTTTACTTAACATATAGATGCTAAAGGGAAGAGGAACACTTGCTCAGGAAAAAGTCATGCTGCGTTTTTGTTTCAGTCATGATTTTTGTGAACAGCTGTGTGTATCTGTGTGTGCGTGCACATGCATGTTTGAGGATGTACTATTCCAACCCAAGCAGACAGAGTACGTTTCTTGTTCAGCCACTCTGCAGATATTTATTTGGAAGCACGTCTCACTTTATCAAATCAGGTTTAATTTCAAGAGTGGCTGACCCCAGGATACTTCTACTTGAAAGTAAATGATTGTACTGAATGCCTAATTGGCACTCTAGTGTCTTAAGAAGAGAACCGGGGGGCTAGGATACTGATGTTCTCTCTCTTTACCTCTTCCAGCACAGAGTTTACCATTTGCAAATTTCTTTCAATGGACTGTGCCACCCTTGGCTATTCAGGAAGTGAGAGGTCAGGCAACAAAAATGGCAGCCAATTGCCAAAGCTGCAGAATATCTGAAAAGCCTTGAAAGCAGAGCTTAGAGCATCAGCCTTTTCTAAAAATATTGCTGCTATTAGTAGTAGTAGTAGTAGTAGTAGTAGTAGTAGTAGTAGTATTTGGTGGTGGTGGTGGTGTTAATTAATGAGCTTCAAATATTAGTGTTAATATTAGTAGTGGAAATCGCTAATTTGTTAGGTTGACATTAATTTTTAAAGAAAACAATGGCACTCTGCCCTCCAGAGCTCATGTCCTATTGAAAAATCTCACCAGGCTGCAAACTAGAGCTCTTGTTCCGTGCAAAATCTTGAACCAAAATCATTGAACCAAAGGTCCTGTTCCCTTTCTAAAACTTCCAAAACAAAGATTATTTCATTGCAAAGCATTCTCAGGCCTTAAATAGTCCTTTATTCCCCAGTCTTTGATCACTTATTGGAGATAATGAGTCAAAATGTACTACGCATTATGGAAAAAACCAGCAAGCATGGACCTCATTAAGTCAGAAGAAAAAATGTGAAGTTATTTCCTTCATTACTCAACCCCCCAATTAATTAGCATAACTCGTTATTCTTACTGTGTTATTTCCCAGCTCTGCTTGAAAGAAAACCTCGGAGAAGGGGTTCAGATGCTAATGTGCACATACACCAGAAAAAGATAATTACACTATCCTGAGAAAACAGAGATAGTGGGAGAGGAAAGGTTTAGTGCAAAAAGAGGACAAAAGTTGCAACAATTGATTCTCTGACTAAACAAACTATACATATACAAAAAGAACAAGGAAAAAGTACTATCTTGACACTCATTATATATTTATACATTTAGGCCATTTCCGCACTAGAGTGTTATAGCACTATGATTCCACTTTCAACATCCTATGGAATCCTGGGGTTTGCAGTTTCGGGAGGGGCCGGCCAGTCATTACAAAATTATTTTTAACTATATTTTTGCTTACTTCTAAAATTGTGAGGGTTGTGTTTATCTTTGTTTTGATAAACTTTGTAAAACCACTGAACTTGTGAACTTAAAAAGGGCCAACCTCAGAAGTGTGAATCATGTGGTCTTCTAATGTTGTTGGACTGAAACTCCCATCAGCACTACCTAGCATTTGCAATGGTGAAAAATGCCAGGAGTTGCTGCCCAGCATTGTCTGGAGGGCCACATGATTCATATCTCAGGCATTTTGGATCAAACTGGATTCTGTTCACACAATGCTACATTTTACAAAGGCATCAAGCTATAGGCCCATGTTTCCCCAATCCACATCTCATCAAGACGAAATCTGGGCATCTTCTTTGCCTTGTTAAATTCTTGCAGAAGGAAAATCCTTGCTTTTCTGGACCCTCTGTATACTGCAAGGTTACAAACAGAAGGGTTGCCTACTGCTAATCACTCAGAGACATCTTGCAGTTGATCCCAGTCAAACAATCTATTTAGCACTGCTGCTCCTAACCAACTCATGAGAGGTTGACAAAGAAAAACTTGTAATATATTTTCAGAGAACTGATCTCTCCCATTTTTATTCCATTCATGTACTAACACGGAGAATGATATTCCCAATTCTGCCACACAGAAAGCTTTCACATCATGCAGACTTATCCAGCCAGATGGCCTGTGGGTTTCTCTTAACACAGCAGCCCTGAGTGAGCTTGGAATGTGACACTCACAATAAGAAGCCTATAATTTTCATATTGTATCTCCCCATCAATTGTAAATCAGTCATTTTAAGGATGCTTTCTGTTCTTGTTTCCCTTCAGGCATCTATTTCGCTCTGGGAAAAAAGGAGAAAAGATGTGGTTTATGGCTAACTGCCGGCCTGAAATGACATGTCTAATAGCATCAGCAGGCAACAAATGGGTCCCTCAAGTGGCAATATGGTGCCTTTTGTTTTGTTTTAAGACTTCACAATGAAAGGCCATTTGTCTTTTCAGACCTCCATTTGAATAGTTATAGCAAATTCAGGAAATAATATTAGGTGTGTTCAATAAGCGGGACTGCACATTATATGATCCAGGGAGTATGGCAATGCGAAAGGCAATTGAGTAAGAACATTCAGAATGGTAAAGAAGAACAGACGCACACTGCCTTGTTATGCAATGCTTGCAGCTATGAATGTGAACACCCTAAAATAATAATTTACCCTCAAGTACTAAAATATGAGATCCATTTTGCCTGCTGGACATTTCGTTTTAAACTGCAGTCGACCCTCCACATTTGCAGGAAACATTTGTGGATTTGATTATTCTAGGATTATCGGGGGGGGGAAGGGATGGGAAGTGATGGGAGGAGGGCATGCACATGCATTCGCTCACTTGCTTACTCACATGGGTGGGAGGGGGAAGTGGATAGGACAAAAGGAGGATGTACACGTGTTCACTCCCTTGTTTGGGCAAGAGAGGGGAAGGGGATGGGAGAAGTAGAGAGTGTGTATGCACATTCACTCAATCACCCATGTGGAGAGGAGTGGAATGAGACAGGAAGAGGGCACATGCATTCACTGGCCTTGAGCCTTTCCACACTAGATGTTATAGTGTTATTATTCCACTTTCAACATCCTATGGAATCCTGGGGTTTGCAGTTTAGGGAAGAGCCGGCCAGCCCCTCCTGTAACTGCAAACCCCAGGATTCCATAGGATGTTGAAAGTGGAATAATAGCGCTATAACAGTGTAGTACGGAAAAGCTCCTTGTTCACTCACACATGTGGGAGGGGAAAGAAGATGGGATGGGAGGAGGGAAGGCATACACATTCACTTAGTCATTCACTTGGAAGGGGGAAGGGGACAAGTGTCTCCTTTCTCCTTCCTATCACTTCTCTCATTCCCTCCTCTTCCCTCCTCCTGCCCTTCTGCGTGAGTGAGTGAGTGAGCGAGTGAGAGAATGCATGCACAGCTGGGCCCAGCCACCCCGCCAGTACAGGTACATTTTTGTGTGTTAATACAATTTGAGAGGCTTATGATGTTCACAGTTTTTCCACTTTCGTGGAGGTCCTGCACCACTAACCCCTGTGAAAGTGAAGGGCTGACTGTACAGCCAGTTCTGATTTCCAAAAAGAGCTTCAATATTACAACTGATTTGAAACAAACTAGGAATAAGCTAAAAGTGACTTTTTTTGTTTCACAAAGAATAGGCTGCTGTTGAAACAGATGCAGTTTTAACAGCACATGCATGGCAACAAATTGAGAAAAATCAGCATTGGTTATAGAACAGTTTCTTGTTTCTTTCAGCAAAAGTTCCTGGTGTAATTATCCAGTTAATTATTTTATGAGTTATAATTATGACTCATATAATTATGAGTCCTCAGATGTTGCTGGATTTCAGTTTCATTTCCTATAAACATCAGCACATAGCCAGTGGTCAAAAATGTTGGGAATGTTGTGCAGCACCTGTTGTAGAAACTGTCTGTGAACAAAGATCAAACCAAAGGCCTATCTAGTCGAACATCCTATTTTCCACAGTGATGAACAAGACATCTTCAAATTTCAGATTCTGCCAGACCATCCTTTCATTGGCAAATAAGTAAATAATTATTAAAATTGAAATTGAAACATGAATTGCCTCTGCTAGACAACTCCAGGAATGGCAAGTCTTTTTTTAAATGGGGAACAAGCCTCTCCCTGCAGTATTTAACATTTTTAAAAGTTGTTTTTCAAAAGCAAAGGTGTGCTTTCCCCCAATTCTGATGTGTGTGTTTTTTTCTTTTTTTCATTTTGGGGCATTTTTGGCCATTTGTGTGACTCTGGAGAATCCCAAGAGCAAAAAAGCTGAGCACAACTGCTGTAAGCAATTGATGTTTTCTAAATTCAAATTTAAAACAGTAAGAAAGCAAACCAAGATGCCTGTGGGAAGCTGATAAGCAGCCAGCCAAAATGCCTGTGGGAAGCTAATAAGGATGACATAAACTTACTAGGGCTCTCATCAGGCATCTGATCCTAAAACCATCATCACAGTAGCCACTGACAACCACATTTGTGTACTGATGTTCATACTGTGCAGTGCAAAATTCTATAGTTAACTATAGGACATGCTCCTATTCATGTTATTCGTTACTACAACATCTGAGTGGCTTCCCATCTGAAGTTAAAAGTGATTAAAAGAAACCATTGTTAGTTTTTCTGGTTTGTGTGCGCATGCATGTGTGCATGTGTCTGATTTACAGCCATTTCAGTTTGTGATATGTATTATTGTGAATTTTCAGCAGTTTTTCACTGTGAGACATCATGAATATGAGTGATATTTTTAGCAAGTAACTGGAATACATATGTTTACCTAGATTTTTCTGGCATCATAAAAAATCAGAACAAACAAGTATGAAACAACCTCTGAGAAAGAAAAAATATTCTTCCTATTATTCTCTAAAATAGGGAAGAGAAAGTGTGACTATTGGACTGCTAGTCCTATTATCTTCTCACCTTCAGTTACACTTCTAAGCCTGATGGGAACTGCGCTCCAGCCCTGCTGTGAAACAACTCACTCAAGAGTTAATTCCTACTCCAGCTTCCCTGAGACAATAAATAAATCTTCTCATTTCAAAACAATGAATATGATTATAGAGAACTGATGGTACAATCCTATACACCTGTACTTAGAAATAAGTTCCAATGGGTTCAATGGAGTTGTACCTCCAGGTGGAAGCAAATAGGAGTGCAGCCTTCTTAACCTAGCATTTGGTTGACTGAAGCAGCAAGTCATTTCTGAATAAGATGTTTTGGCAGATATTCACTTTGGCATGGAATTCAACTTTAAATAAAGTTAGTCTAAAGCTGCAATGTCTTGTTCTTTTTCAGTATCATCATCACAATCTCTATTTGCTTCTCAGTCAGGATTCAAGAGGACTTACAAACTAAACCAGATAAATTATGGATAAAAACATACAAAAGATTATAAGGAAAGCATAATTAAACTGTCACTAACACTAAATTTGTGTTATTGTACTTGTATTGTAATTTTCAAATACAATAAAAAGATAAAAAGCAGTTAAAACCGGTATAGCACCCCATTAAAGCTCATTCTCTAAATCTAGTCAGTTCTTGAAAAGCTGACTGAATAAATATGTCTTTGTCTACTGACGAAGTGACAAGGAAAAGGCCCTTCTAATCTTCCTAGGAAGGTTTAATGTAACGTTGAAGGCTTTCACAGCTGAAATCCATAGGTTGTTGTGGGTTTTCTGGACTTTGAGGCTGTGTTCCATTAGTATTTTCTCTTGACGTTTCACCTGCATCTGTGCATGAGATCTTCTGAAGATGCCAGCCACAGATGCAGGTGAAACATCAGGAAAAAATACTAATAGAGCATGGCCTCAAAGCCCAGAAAACCCACAACAACCTATTCCTAGAAAGGGTTTCCTGAGTCTGGGAGAGAGCGAGAAGCACCTCTCCAGTAGATCTCAGGGCCCAGGCAGGCTCATCTAGTCCATGAGATAGTCTGGACTGAAATCAAATACAGCTTTATAGTTTTAAAGATCTTGGTTACAATAGGTTTCCCTGCTCACACCATTTAACTTTTCTTACTCTTTCTTTCTTTCTTTCTTTCTTTCTTTCTTTCTTTCTTTCTTTCTTTCTTTCTTTCTTTCTTTCTTTAATTACTGCTCCCACCATTCTCACGGCCAGCATGTCCACTGGGTTGGTCATTGTAGAAAACCAGCATTGTAGCAGGAGGGTAAGTGATAGCTAATTTCTCTTTCACTACCTTGATGCCCAAGGTTTCAGACAGGGCAGGTAGCGAAAGCAAGTTCCCCACATTAGTTGGCTCTCTGAAAATTCTTGGGCTACAGGAGTACCAAAGGATGCTGGGTGGTTCCATCAGCCTTGAGTCCACTGTATAATAGTGATTTCTATTTGTTTTCAGAGTCTGTTGCCTGGAACCTGTATTCCAGCAGTTAGAAGGCATGTGATCACCCATTTTGTTCACAGTTAATATGACTATTAAACATATTATATGGAGAACAGACCCATTGAGCCTGAAGAAATTATTTCTGTGTAGATTTTCTTAAGCAACTGTTCTTGTGCTATATAATTTCACCAAAATTGTTCCTATATATCTTTACTGCAGATCAATTTTTTTAAAAAAATGTCTCCCGTGGCATTGTTCAGGTGTAGCTAGTGACCTACTTGGTTTTCACAAATACAGCTTCTTGTGTAAGAAATCACAGAAACATTCATGTAAAACTAGTTCTGAGTCTATTAGTGTGTTATCAACACATTACAAAGCTTTCAGCCCCCAATCTATCCTGTGTTCCTTAGACAACCTTGACCTTTACTTCCTTACAATGTGAATAATATTACATCACATCTGAAAGGGGCAATGTAATCATCTTTTCTATTTGCGGCACTAAGACAGTCAACAGTATTTGATACAATCAGCATGTGTCTTGATACTGAAGGCACATGGTGACAAGTCTAACTGAATGTAGTTATTCGGCTGTCATGAAATGCACCTTATAGTGATAAACTTCAGCCATAAAATTGGAAGACTATCACATAAACATGTTTCATGAAGAAATACACTAAGAGAATTCACTGCAAGTTTATTGCTGGAAAACTGCATTCTATTTATTATGGTGCAATTTTTACAGTAAGCCAGTACTCGAAAACTCATTACATTTTACAGTGAAGTAATTACTGGGCGCTGATTCCTTTATTTCAGCCAACAATGGTATCTAATTATTGTACAATAAATTGAAATGCTGAGATAGTAGAACTGTGAAAAGACACAGCACAGCGGGCACTGGCTTTAGTTCATTCTTAGCCTATTTAACCATAATCTTACTTGGTTGTCACATGCACAGATGAACAAAAAACCATTTCTTTTCAAGCTTTTCTTGAGTCTGTTTACACAGTTGGTTATTCTGGGACAACCCTCCCAACTCATGTCAACAGCTGGTTTGTTTACTTGTTGAAAGGAGGAATCACAAGTCAAATTAAATCAAAATGGAGTCATCCACCTCTGGTAAAATCAAAGGATCATTCTTTATTCTTATATTCCTGAATGTAATGTAAATAATAAGTTTGACATCTTGTTATCTTGGAACAGCAGCAATGATAGCAGCCAGACCATCCACACATGGAGGGAGACAGCTCCACAGAACGAGCCAAAGCCAAAAGAACTACCAGGACATGAGACTGTGCTCATCTCTTTGAAGAGTCATGGAAGTGAGTCTTGAAATGGATGGTCTCACCTTTATTTGGGGGCTGCTGCACTAAACTCATATAGTCCAGTTATCATTTCACCTGGATATTTAGAATAAAAAGCTGAAAATTGTAGGATACATTTATTAGATAACTATGACAACCATGTTGGAAATCCCAAAAAATCCAATTTGACAGAAAGCTGTCATATTGGAAAACTGTTTTTCTCTCTATTTAGTTAATAGCACCCATATTTGTCTGCTTGTCTGTTTGCCTGCCTGTCTGCCTACTTAATATCCTGTCTTTCAGTATGGAACTGTTGGGGGAATGATGGGAGTTTCAATCCCCATGGAGACATAGCGGAGAAAAAAGGTTCTCAGCAAACCGACAGCAGCGACCCTGTTCCCAAGAAGGATACTCACACGGAAAATTTTTCTTCCAAACAGAAGTCACTTTATCTTAGCTTCAAGGTTCCAGTATGTACATGAACACAGAACACAAAACACAAAAACAGACTGACAAAGGCTTACGCCAGGCACCGGGTTTGGTCATCCGACAAAATGAACTGGACGTAGCTGCCTTATATACATATTTACAACCTATGAGCTACAAGGGTCTGCACACCACCCTGTAACTTTTGCACACTGCTCCAGTACCTGATGCAATGTCTTGCAAAACACACAGCTGGAGTATGATGCAATGCCTTGCAGTGGTCTGGCTATTTTCCCAGGGTTCCATGCTTCGGATCCCTGACAGGAACCCAGCATCAATACCTCTGAAACTAATGATGTGAATTAAAATTCTTACAGTCAAAATGATGAGAGGCTCCCAGATGATGGTTTTGGATAAGATTTTGAAATCTAGGATTATAGCTATGAAAAAGCATACAATGGAAGTTTTAGTTTCTAAGGCTGTAATAGTCCTAGTATTGTACTAGTTAAAAACTGGACTAGGTGGTTTGGTTTACCAGAACTGGTTTTTGCTTCCCACAGATCAAGACTGTAGTGCCATGATGATGCAATATAGCTGGCAAGAATGCTTTGGAACCTTCTTTGCAGCATCTTAAAGAGAACTATTTTATGGCATAAGTGTGGGTTGGTCAAAGCTTTCTACCTGCAGCCCTTTACCTTTACTGTTACGTACTAAAGTAAGAGATGAGTTTAGTGCAAGACTCCAAAGTGACTTTAGTTTTAGTGTAGAATCTCTCTCTGCAGTCCTACATGCATATAGGCAAACGTAATTGAGCTGCAGCAGAACTAGGCTCCTAGGCATATAGATCTGGATCTTTAAAATTTTAGCTTATAGCTGGTAGGATCCAAGGTATAGTTAGCAAGAGAAAAATAATGGATAGTGCTGTTCCCCAAATGTTTGCACAACAGCTTCTGCAAAATATCCACATATTTCTACAACCAGTAGAACCAGTCTCATGCTTCTGCTCACGCAAGAGGTTGCACAAGCTATTGTACAAGCTGAACGTCATGCCACTCTCTAGCACCATAACAAGTTGCTTCTATATGCAGAAGTTTACATTTAGATCCAGTAATATAGCTTTCGATTGTTTAAGGGATAGTCTTGGTAGGCCTCATTGGTGAAAGAGACATCTTGTACAGTACACACAGATACACACTTGCTAACGCTCTTCTTCTCTTTCAGAGAATATGGTTCATCAAGAGTGGTTCATCAATTGTGTGTGTGCAATTAGTAGCTAAGACTTTTCTTTTGATGGTTCCAGATGCATTTTATCATGGCTAAACATCTCTTGCATGAATATGTAATACTTTTTCAACATTCAAGCCATAATATTTTGTCTATTGGAAAAATCCATTATACTTCTCCACACAGGTACTCTCCCCATATGAGCATCCATTATAGCTCTGAGTTAGCGTGGAATCTGGTTGCACGAATTTTCCTGTGTAGTCCCTATAGTGAAAAACAAAAGCACTGTCCCCACTCCACCCTGCCATTCCTCACAGTATTTTTTTAAAGCTTATATGAAGTTTCTTTTACAGATCTTAGGAAATTTAAACATTAAATGCAACTTCAAATTTGAAGTTCTCAGTAGATGATCAGACTGTTCTTCAGATTACTAATTACCCTTTCTGATTTTGATGGCTTAACAAACGTGGTTCCAATCCTCAAATTCATAAGGAAGTGAGCAAGATTTTGCCTGGCATGGTGAACTCACACATCATTAGACCTAAGAAAAATCCCTGATCTTTGACCTGTAAGATTAGTATTTAATATTAGTATTAAAATGTGTTTTCTCCAATCTGGAGGTTGACATTAATAAAATAATTACTATATAAAGTACAGGTCCCATCAAAGGGTGGAAAATCATTTTTAAAATGTCTCTGACAGCTTGTGATTTTTGCTGTTTTAGCCACTGAAATTGAAACCTAATGCTGCCAATGAACTGGAAAGTTTCATGAATTCCAATAAAAGCACTGCTACCCAGCTCAGTCACTCTCGATTTCTAGAAAGGCCATCTAGCCCCATATACCTTCATTTCTTTATTGGTGATCCATATACACTTATTACTGGCCAAGGTTACATCCTGCATTTAGCTGCTGAAGCTATTCAACACTGCTATAGAAGGCAGGAAATAGTGCACACATAGACACACACAGGAGCTAAGCTGTGGAGGCAGACATTTGTAGAGAGGCAAAAATATGAATGTTCTATCTCTTCTTTTATTTTTTTAAAAAAAGGCCAAGAGGGACAGAATACTGAAGATTAAAAAACACAGTATCCTTGGTGCTTTGTCTTGTCTTGGTCTCCTGCTTAGGGTCACCAATTTTTCAACATGCCTTAACCATGCCTTTAGTAGCAGCTAGGTATGCAGGAATTAGCAAGTGCACCTTTCAGTGCATTTTTAAAAATATAACACAGAGGAGTTGGATCGCTTCTTAACTGTTGCAAATCAAGCTGCTGCCAAACGTATGGCTAGAAATCATGGTTAAAAAGTTGATATGCCTCCTGCTTCATCCTGTCTCATCTAAAGACCAAACATAAACTTCAGACCCAAATTGTTGGGCTGCAACTCTAAGGCAATGAAAAAGCAAAATGCAATGTATGATAATTTCCTTTTAACAAAAGAAAGAAAAAAAGGAAAGGAAAGGAAAGGAAAGGAAAGGAAAGGAAAGGAAAGGAAAGGAAAGGAAACATAGATAGATTCTTGAAAGAAGCCCAGAAACAGGATATGAAGTCAAGGCTCTTTGTTCCTGTTGCTTCCCAGCAAACAACCTTCAGAGCCAACCCAGGATAGTGCCCCCAGTTCAAACAAAGAAGGCAACTGGACTGGGAGTTGCTTCTTCAGAGTGGATGCTGGGTCAGTATCCTCCATCGCAGCTGAATGGGCACAGGAGCAGGCTGTTTATGATGCTCACAGCTCTGCTTTCCGAACACCTTACCGCAACTGTCCACCACCCAGCACTCACCTCACTTTGCCCAACAGTAGGGCTGGCTGTGTGCTTTTTCCAGTCATTTTGTTTTACCCAGTAGATTTACCTACATATATACATTCAATAAGAAATTTTTTTCTGCTTTCCAAATCAGGGTGAACATAACTAGGAGGAGGAGAGCACTAAATCTGCTCCTCTTTATTGTCATCCTCTGCACATGGACAACTACATTCTGAATGGAAGAACCACTCCTATGCAGGCAGAAATCATACAAGAAAGATTCCTATAAGCAGATGAGTAGCAACCACTACTTATTAGGATTTCTAGAAGATGTATGGAAATGTAAAATTGGTAAGATATCAGCCCTAACTTCCGTAGATGAGAAATGCTTTACAGATAATTTTTTTAAATTTATTTTTATATATTAAACAACAACAAAAATTAAAATTACATTGTATTACAATCTATCTTTGCAGATTCCAGGAAAACAAGATAATTTTAAAAATTCTTTCTTCAAATTTCAGATTCTTCCTCTACATAATTAGCACTAGACATGCTGAGAAGTCAACAAAAACATCCTAGACTGATGTGGTTTTCCAAATTTCTGTTTCGTGAGTACAGTACTTTTAGCTCAGCCCCAGGACCCTGAAAATAACCAAAAGGGCAAATGTAATCAGTATAACCCTTATATTCTCCAATATGTGAGATTAAGGACTTGAGAATAACCATCCATACGTAATTGGAATGCACCTCCTAGGATCTCTCATCATTTGCTATGCTGGCTAGGTTGATGGGACCTGCTGTCCAGTAACATCTGTGGAGGGGGGAGGTCACATGATTTCCATCCCTAAAATAAAGCCACCATGCCTAAGCTCCATGAATTTGTCTAATTCCTTTCTAAAGCAATTTGTAATTCTCTGTAGAATTATAGAACCTGCCTTAGCTATTGGTGCAGGATTAAAAATATTAAAATTCCCATCTTTCAATCCACTGAACACCTCAGTCCTGGGAACCTCTGAGCCTTTGCACCTGTCTCTTCTGGCTCTTTGATACACTGAATTCTCTGGTTCATAGGCAATACTGGTCAATCAAATTGTAGCATGTTCCCTGCAGACTGTTTAAACTCTTAGGTTTTCAAAAACTTCTTGGCCATGTTTTAGGCTTTTACTGCAGCAAAAAGGGCTCATTTCCTCCCCCTCTACACAGTGACAGAATGGCTATTCCTACATCATAAAGATAGTTGAGGAGAAATTTTCCAGCAGAGTTTTCTCTGGAAAAATATAGAACTTGTAAGATATATTATCAAGAATATTGTCTGTTTATAAATAGATAGTTGTTATTTTTTAAAAAAATAATTTATATGGTCCCTACCAAAATAAGCTCTTTGAGCAGCTCACAGAAAGAACGAACTGAATTTTAATAGATACGGTAGCTGAAATATAGCATCATAAATAATAATACACTTAATAAAAAATGGTCCTTCTGTGTTAGAGGAGCAATAGAAGAAACTAGAAAAAACTGTGACCTGAGCGTAAAGGCAATTTCAGATTTGTTGAAAACACATGGAGTTGAATCCAAACTTACTAATACTTTGAGTAGATACATTGAAAACAATGGAACCTAAGTTATTTATAACTGACATTAGCCTCACTGATTTCAGTGGGTCTGTTCCATATATGACTAAATCTGTTCATTCCAAGGACTAAATCTTTGCAGAGTGAAAATTTGTTTAACTCACCCTTCACAGGAGAAAAAGTACGACATACATAGGAGAAATTACTGTATTAGAGACTGACATCTTATTTCCAACATTCCAGTTTTCTGTAAGAAGAATTTTGATGTTGTGTCAATGTGGCACAGTCCATGAAGGAAATGTATCCCATGGATTTTCTGCAAATTTAAACTGCCTTGAGTTTTAGTGCCGCACGCTAAAATGGGACAACACTGCAGTAAAGGGAGAGTGAAACACATCCCAATTATTTCTGTCTATTTTTCCCTCTGTTACCATTGACAGAATGGTATCTGGAAAGCTCAAAAACTCCATTCCAAATACCACATTCTTCAAAATAAATTTTCTGCAAACATCAGATAACAGTAAATGATCAGAGTTAGGATGAGGGTGGGGGACAGCAATATTTCCTCAACAGCATCCTTTGATATTTTTGACACAACTGCCTCTTTATGCTGGACCAACATGTCAGAATTCTGGAAATGTCTTTCCTTCAGTATGCTATAAAAGACGTATGGCAAAAATCAAGGAATGCCTGCGTAAGTAATTTTATTTTTTATGATTCGTGTCCCAAAAGGTCTTGAACTGTCAGATTTATTGTCTATCGAGTTTTATGACTTGAAGTTGTATTTATTCTTTGATGTTTACCATCAAACTGTGTCTACATGAGCTCTTGCTCAGTAGGCTCCCATATTGCTAAATCATTTTTTTAAGCTTTGGCTGTGTTGCTTCTGTTTGACATCAATCCCCCGAGACATACCATTAACATGAATCATTTTTGAAAGTACATTGTGCAATATGAACTTCTTGTTGAGTCAATTACTCATCATGATGGAAGGAAGTGATGACCTTCACAGAAGTACAGCATTACAACTAAATATTCCAGGATACTACCATCATTGGCTTTTGTCTATAAAGCTTATACAGACAATTGTAGAGCACAAAAAAGTTTTCGAAGGTCGCATTCTCATTGCTTTCTCCAATAATTTCAGCCAAGAGATAAAAAAATAAAATCTGTCTTTGAATATCCTTTTTACAAGTTTTATCAAAAACGTTATATTTATTGAGTTCTATAAAAAGATCCATGTAAAGATGTACAGTTAATGGAAAGGAAAAACAAACCAAGAATGTTTTAAAAAACCCACAAACAATCCAGGTGGATAATCCAGAATACAGTTATGTAGCGGTAAGAATGCAAAAGTAGGAGAGAAAGTTTTCTAGTCAGCAAGATTTCATGTGTAACAGATCAATAAAGCATTAATCTCTTTCAGAACCTACGGCAATCACCCTTTCTCTGCTCTCTAGGTTCCAACCTAGTGTCACCAACTTCACCCATCAATACAGATTATTGCTTTTAGTGCATTTTTCTTTTTATTCAAGAGATTCGTATGGATGAAAAATAGAAACTATGTACAGTATTATACAAGAATTGTTGAGCCATCTGAGACCCAGAGTCCTCTATCAGAAGTGGAGGCTTATGACTTCCCAACAGTTTCATCATCCAGTCTTTGTCATCTACTTTCTCTAATTCAGATTCCTCAACTGCAGTGCCCATTGCAGCCTCCTTCTGGTGGTATAGCCAGATATCTATCTATCGATCTATCTATCTATCTATCTATCTATCTATCTATCTATCTATCTATCTATCTATCAGTGATTTCAGGGCTGGCAAACTTTCCATTTTGTGCCGACACTAAAGAAATACCACCTATGGACCCTTCTATAGCTCAATGGAAGCAGATTGCAGAACTTGGAAAAACTCCTTCCTTGACCTACTGTTCTGTTTTGGAACTGGATTTAGTTCCAGGCCTTCCTCCAATTTTGCTTGTCACCAAACACTGAAACAAGTTACTGATATTAGACAGGTTTTATCAATAGTAAAGGATACAGCACATGGTATATTGCAGAGAACAGACCACCTTTTGTTGAGGGAGTCTAGCACTCCCTACAGGCAATGGTAGAATTGGGCCCCTAAACAACTAATTCGACCCATACTATCCCTAGCTGGTAACCCAATTTTCCATGGCTGGCTAAATGGGCTGCGGTGATCCCCCCATGGGTGAGCATGATAGAAAATGGACTCTCAATGGTTATATAGTAAATCAGAGCATGCAGGCATGATCCATCCTCTTCCATAGCTATGAGAACATGTGCAAGAAGTTAGTTATACAGGAAAAATCACTCCTCTAGTCCACTCTCAGCCTTCAGATATTTTCCCAGCCTCAAACTACAACGTTAATGCAAAAAAAAAAAAAAGTATCTAAAAAAGTGTTAATACAAATTAACCTTTTCTATACTACAGGTCAGACGTTAAAATTTGGACATGATGCCAATAAGGACTCCAACACTCATCTGCCTAGTAAGAGGGGCCCAATTCACCACACCTAAAGATCTCAGAAGGCCGCAGACAGCATAGCCACTGTAGTCCACAAAGTAATTTTTCCAAATGCTGGTGGCTTGTGAGAAAGTTTTCATTCTTTGAGGGTAATCCTCTCTTTCTGCTCTTAGAAGGAAAGATGCTCAAAATACTGTGGCCCCTGAGGTGTCCTCCTAGGCACCACAGGATAGCAAGGAAAAATTATGACACACTCAATGACAGAATATGGTCCTCTCCTTCCAATTCCATTTATTCAGTGGCAGGCTCAGCTGCCTTCTTCTCCAGAATAACAAATAAGACAACACATACAGCCATATCACACTGCCTTAATGTCAGCTCAGCTTAGATTTTTATTTTGAACTGAACAGTCAAAAGCTTTTTTAAAAATGGTTTTGTGTAGGAGAGCACCTTAAAATCAGCCACAGAGTGCAGGGCAGCAGCATGCAAAACATATCCCCATAAGCACCTTGATTTGTTCAAAAGAGTTGTCAAAATGAGGGATATTCTTCCTACCTGATCATTTGGGAGTATGGCATTTAAAGGTCACCAATAATAATAATAATAATAAAACCCTTTTGTGACACCTGATATCAGCTACAATATTGACTGATAATGAATATATATTGTTAAAAGTGTGCCATCAAAAGAAAATAAAAAGCATTTGTCACCACTGTTTTTGCTGCATCTTGGGGTGGAGAACCAAAGATAACATTTTCAGTATTTATTCTACTGTCTGCTCAGGTATGTGAACAAGTCTATCAAAGCTTCAATCTCCTCAGCAATATTTTCCTTATAGATATTACAACCCTGAGTTGAGATTTTAACTAGAGAGTACAGTAAATTTCAATGCTTCCTTCTCACTGCAGTGATAAAGTATTGCCCCTCAGGCAGTGTGGCAACAAAGCGAAGTTTAGAAATGAGAGAAAAATATGCCAGATGTTATCCAAGTTATCTACTTCTAACAGTTCTGAACCTCCGTCATCAATTATATTTAGATTAACCGCAGGCATTGGCAACAGCAGACATATATGCAAACTAATAAACAGTACAGCATGTATTTCCTATTTAAAAGAAGATCTCAAAATTAAAAAAAAAAGTCTTACTTTTAGGCTGCAATGTTCCATCAATTGGATAATTGGTTTTAAAATGTTTAATCAAATAATTAGATGTTTACAATGAATTAGGGACTACATTAAAACTGTTAATACTATTAAATGTATGCAATTTATTTTTATTTATACTATTAGGCTTTTATATTTTTGCCTTTCCTTCAATAAACTCAGTGTAGTAAACATGACTTTTTTCATGCTCATCTTTTCTCAGGTAAATCCAGTAAGGTAGGTTAGGCTGCACAAGAAGGACTGAATCATAGGTCATTTTCTCCATTTAAAGATAGGTTAGGCTTAAGGTAGGTTAGGCTGCACAAGAAGGATTGGGTCATAGGTCGCTATTCCTATGTAAAAACTCTACATGAGACTACAAGAGCAGGTACATTTAAAAAGGTACGTTAGGCTACAAGAGCAGGACTGACACAAGGACCACCTTGCATGTGTTTATGGACACTAGAGTCTGCATCTCTCAACTCTCAATCTAACCCTCTAACAACCGCTACAACACATTGGTTTTTACGAAAACTTCAAATAGAGACTCATCTTAGGAGACACATTTACTCTTAGCTCCTTACCAGAAGAGGACTTAATTTCCTTTAAACATATTCGAAGGCAATTTTAATAAATGAATAGATTGATTCAAGTTCATAACATTAACCCACTAATGAATAGGGTAAAAAGTTTTTTCTCCCAAACCCTCCAAACCCTTTCTTTCTAAATGTGATAAAAAGACTTAAAATTATTTCAGTATCCTCAAACTAACAATTAAATGTTGATATCGATCTTAAAAGCATGTTGGGGACCACCACCCCCGAATTCTCCTAACCAGCATGGTAGCAGCCAAGCAGTCTGGGATATTCTGGAAAAAAAACTTTGCCATGACTGTTCTATATTTTGATGTGTTATGAAGTGGAACTGAAAATGATTTAATTGACACTTTTACCACAAGACACACAACCGTGTGAAGATGCAAAGCATTTCATTAGCTCATTAACATTAAGTTTTTTTTTAAAAAAGTGGCACTTGTTAGTTGCATAAGTATTCACTCCCCTGAGTCAACACTTAATAGAAACACCTTTGGCAGTAATTACAGCTATGAGTTTTCCTGGATATCTCTCTGTGAGCTTTGTACATCTGGTTCCTGCAATTTTAGGCTATTGTTCAGAAGAAAATTGTTCCAGCTGTCTCATGTTGAATTGGAACCATTGGTATACAGAACTTACAAGTTTTTCCAGAGATTCTCAGTTGGACTGACGTCTGAGCTTTGACTAGGTTGTTCTAAGACATTCAGGTCCTTCTTTTTAAACCATTCCAGTGTTACTTTGGCTGTGTGTTTGGTGTCGTTGTCCTGGTAGAACGTGAACTTCTACCTCACTCTCAGGTCTGTTACAAACTGAGACAGATTTTCTTTAGAACTTCCCTGTATTTAGTTCTGTCCATTTTCCCCTCAATCCTGATCAGTTTCCCAGTCCTTGCCAAGGAAAAACACCTCCACAACATGATGCTGCCACCATCATGCTTCACCATGGGGACGGTGTTCTAAGGACAGTGAGCATGGTGGCTTTGTGCTACACAGTGCCTTGCAGAAAGGCCAAAAAGTTCAATTTTGGACTGATTAGAGTAGACAATCTTTCCAACGTGCTTGCTGTGTTTCCCATGTGGCTTCTTGCAAACTCTACACAGGTTTTCATACGGGTTTATTTTAGCGACAGCTTTCTTTTCACCACTGTTCCATTCTCCATAGGTTTGTTGCCCCATGAACTGTTTCACCCAAGTTAGCTGTAAATCTCTTGAACTCCTCCAGAGTTACTATTAGCCACTTGGCTGCTCCCTTGACTAACCTGGTCACTGAGTCAGTGGTGTAGCTTGGCCTGAGTGGGGTAGGGGCATGGGCAGAGGCATGGGGGTGGGGCTATGGCAGACATGGGCATGGCTATGGCACATGGAAACAGAGCAGGGTACAGGGCACAGGGGACGAGCTACGGCATGTGGGGGCAGGGCTACAGTGTGCAGGGCAGCAAGCGAGGAGAGACGGTGCCCCCCAAAAATGCTGCCCAGGGTGCACCGCCCCCTTCGCTCCCCTGTCCCTACACAACTGCACTGAGTTTTGGTGAATGGCCTGCTCAAGGCAGAGTCACACTTAAACAATATTGTTTCCATTTTGCTAGAAATTATTAAAAGTGCTCCAGGGCATTTTCATAATTTTGGATTCTTATAAATAATCAAACTCCGATTACTGCCATCTGCATAACTTTACATCCTGGACTTGTTTGCATAGCTTCATGATGCTGCTTGGTTAGATATGTCAAACAAGCTCTGGGACATTTGAGAAATAGGTGTATTTAATGTGAGCTCATGTGGACCTCGACATGCACACAGGTAGACTCCATTAAACTAATGATGTGACTTCTGGAGGCAGTGGGTTGATCTGTCACAACAAATGATTTTCTTTACTTTTTTGCCAAAACAAAAATATTTTGCTCCTTCATAATGTTCCTTTGTGTACATCAACTGATAACAATGCCAATCAAATCAGTTCCAGTTCCAGATTGTAATGCAACAATGTGTGGAAAAATCCATGGATGTGTATGTGGATACTTCTGCAAGGTACTGCATAGTCCCTTGTAAAGTAATATTTTCTATCTCTGAGACAATGGCTAGTTTCCCCTCAAAGGTATTATTATGAGCACCAGAGCAATAGCAGATTCCTCCCAGAACCAGGTGCAGCTAGAGATGTGAAGGCCCAGAAAAAAAACAGAAAAATTTGGGAAAAAATGGTTTATTCCTGTCTGAAGCCTTTTTTGTTTTTTTTCCAAAAAATTGAAAAAATTGAAAAAAGGAAGAAAATTGATTATAGGATGTTTTATTTTAGCATGATGAATAAAATCTTTAAGACAAAGTGTTCATATATTCTCCAAATCATTTCTAATAACGATATACAATATCAGATTATTCTAATTTCTGTGCACTGAGGACAAGCAAGTCCGAGGTTACAAACTTGAGCTCTCCAATGCAAGAGCAAGAGGCATTCCTTCCTGGGAGCACTTAGTTCCTCCCTTCTCCCTTCCACATACTTCTCCCCCCCCAATTCTTTTTATGGGAATGAGTGCTTTATGTCTATTTGATACTATGGAGAGGATGTCTTTTGTTTTGTTTTTTTAATTAAATTAAATTAAATTTTTATTTTTATTTTTTTGGCTGCTCCACATAAACTAGCAAAACCAAAGAGGTTCCATACAGTTCAGGATATTGTTGTTCCATTTGTTACAAATAAAAATTAAAAAAAAAAGCAAATTCCATTTGTAATAATTGTTGGAATACACTGTACTTTTAATATACCAATTGTGTTAATTTTATGCCAAATCAAATTGTGCATATTCATATTTTATGTTCCTAAAGTAATAGAGTGACTTTCAATCTGTAAAAAGTGCTGATGTTGCTTTTTTTTTAATTTTTGCAAAAATTTCCACTTTTTTTCTGGAAAAAAAACAGAAAAAAACACTTTCCAGGGCTTGAAAATTTCCAGAAATTTTACATCTCTAGGTGGAGCTCCTGTAATCTCCATGTGAAATACTCTATTTTGCCACACAGGAATGTGAAACATAGAAGAGCACAGATAATACAGAAATAATAAAAAAAAAGGTCCAACTCATTTCATAGTTTATCTCAGGATCATCTTACTTCATGAAGAGATGGAAGACCACAAAATTATCAGAAACCTGTGGGAAGGAAGAGATTGCTGCTTACTTGCTTGCTGCCGCTGCTACCACCTTGGAGCTCTGCTTCTAGGTGGACTCCCTGCTCTTTGCATGAATGAGATCCTTACTCTACAGGCCCTGTTTTCCATTCAGCCCAGCTGTCTTTCTGTCTGCCTGACTGACTGGGCTATAAAAGAAGGACTTTTTCAGAGGTGGGTCTGCTACTGAAGGAGTTGCTGCCAACTGGGCAACACCAAAGGGTGGGTCACCCACTTGCAGAAGCTACTTTGTGGTGGCATCAAGGTGAAGGCCTCTTCTGCTGGATGAAGGGGAGAGTTTGTCCATTTGTTTTCAATATAATATTTTGTTTGTTTTTAAGATCTACTGCTTTGCCTGTTAAAGGGAGGATACATTTCCAACAGAAAGTGGCAGGAGAGAGGAATCAGGGAGCAGCCACTGCAGTGTTAAAGAGCAGAGGAAAAGATGGAGGTGGGAAACAGTCATGTTATCAGAGAAGAGGGAAGCTCAACAGAGTGCTCGTTGCCTCCAAACTGTATCCTGGCTTAAAGAGCCTGGATAGCCTTGGTGACAGTCTCTTTGGGCTGAAAATGCTGCTGGTGAATGCCACGCTGGTGAATGGAAAAACAAATGCCGCTCAGGATTTGATCTTGGATGAGCATGGAAACTTGGCTTGTATCACAGAGACCTTGTTGGATGAGACCGGGGAAATTAATCTCTCTCAGCTTTGCCCACTGTTTTTTCCTGTGTAGCAGCAAGCAAGACCTGGGGGATGGAGAGGTGGAGCTGTAGTTGTCTATTATGAGTCCATCTACCTGATCAGGTGCCCAGTCCCACACTCTGCAGGTTTTGAGTGTGTATACCTAAAGGTGAGTAGCTGGGACAGAATAGGGATTCTGTTGGTGTATGTCCCATCATACTGCTCAACAGTCCCCCTACCTGAGCCAGCTGGGGTGGTATCAGGGTTGGGGTAGGAATCTCCTTGGCTTGTTGTGCTGCAGGACTTCAGCATCCATATTGAGGCTGCCTTGTGAGGGATCTGTCCCAAGTTGTATGTGGTGCTACTAATGCTGCTGGACATACACTGGACATTATTTTCTGTGCTGAATGGGATGGTGGTAGTCATGTTGTGGAGAAACTTTCTGCAGTCTCTTGTACTGGACAGATCATTACTTGGTCAGAGTCACTGGGATTCAGAACCCCTTCAGGGATGGTGAACCAATTAAGATGGTCTGCCTCAGGAGGCTTATGGATCCTGATGAATTCCTAATAACTCTTGGGGGAGTTTCCTGTTACCTCAGCAGGAGATTCTACTGAAGGTCCAGCTGACTTCTGGAATAGGGGAATGGCCCATCCAGACCATCCTCTTACAGAATTAAGCCAAACCAGCCACCAGGTTTTCCAAGGATTTGGTGATAATAAAACAAGTGGGACTGAGACTCAAGTGACTTTGAGTGAGTCTGACCAAACACAGAATAGAGCCTATTTGAGGGCCCACTGCATGGCCGTGTGGACACCAAAGAAATTGTTCTTTGCTGCTAACACTGCATTTGCGAGGAGCTGTTTCAGGTGGTCAAAGGCTTATTACACACTGGGCATCAAGTAGAAACTCAACAGCCTGCTGTGAAAAATTTGCATTGCACTTTGCAGATAAAATCACTCAGAATTGCTCTGACTTCTGTTTAACCCCTGTAGGTTCTGTTTTGTCCCCCATGCTATTTAACATATATAGCGATGGGCTAACCGAATCCTCTAATCCTCGGCAAGGATTTGAGATTCGCAAATCTGAATCCCTGTGCCAAAGTAGGCAAACTGAATCTTTCAAATCCACCAACCAAATAGTTTGTTGGAGACCGGAACGCCTGAAAACCTGGGAGACCAGACACACAAGGGGAGATGGCAAGGAGCTGAGTTTTTCCCTTGGAGTAATAATGGCCTTTGCTAACAATTTCACAAATTACATCTGGGGTTGTATTCTAATATATGTATTCTAGTATATTTAAATTGAACATTTAATATTTAATATTTCAGTTCATTTAATATTTAAGTTCAGCACTATTTTCTGCTGAAAATCAATTGCATAGTGGGTCTGAAGTAGTGGGGCAGAGGGCAAGGTTACACAATCTCATCCAGTGATTGCCACATGTAGGACAGTGTACCTCCTTCCACAAGATATGTCCACCTGAGGCTGCCTCTCTTTGCAAGGTAATAATCTCTATTCTTTTGACTTGAGACTGGAGGGTAGGGATTGAGAATTATAGAGATTTGACTTGGAAAGTCCCCTACAGGACTTGAGACTGGACTTGAGGGTAGAGAATTGAGACTGGACTAGAGGCTGTTGTTTTGTTTTTAAGTGCCTTGTTGCAGGACTTGAGACTTGACTTGAGACTGCAGGGTGCAGAATTAAGACTGGACTAGAGGCTAGTGTTGTTGTTGTTGTTGTTGTTGTTGTTGTTGTTGTTGTTGTTTAAGTGCCTTTCTTGTTGCAGGACTTGAGACTTGACTGGAAGGCACAGTCTTCTTGAGATTTCAAGGATAGCTGAAAGATTCCTTTGCATAGCTCCCTTGCATAGCTTTTTCATACACAATTCTGAGGTATGTAGTTCTACAAGGTGTCACAACCTTCTCTGCCAAAGTGTGCTGGTGCATCATCAAACTACAAACCCCAGGATGCCATAAGGAGTTATGGCCCTGTTTACTCAGGCAGGAAAATGTGGGATTAATCCATATTTTCCTACCTGTGTAGAAAGGGCCTTCATGTCATTTTCAATCTGGGGAGATCCTGAGGCAAAACTATAACAATTGTCCTTGCCAGATTTCTTCAGAGGGAGGTTTGCCTTTGCCTGGCTGAGAGAGTGTGTCCTGCCGAAGATTATCCTTCTTTCCCTTGGTTTTTAAACCCTTTTTAAGAAAGGATTCGAAAGATTGGAGAGTCATGAGATTCGTGGATTCCCAGAACCTTCCAGGGATTTGGATCTGGATTCAGAAAACTCTGGATTCGTCCCATCCCTAAATATATACATGTAAACCATAGGAAGAGATTGTCCAGAGTTTGGGGGTGCAGTGCCATCAACAGGGGATGATATCCAACTTTACTACTACTTTCTGAGCTACTGCAGTTTAAGCTACCAGTATGATAGGATGGCCTGGTTGACAACAAAGATTGAATAGATATTGCTTGTGCATGTGGGCAATTACTAAAGTCAGTATTTCTGCCACCAAGCAGATTATGTGTACGCTTTGCTTTCTATGTGAATTTGCTTAATTTTTTTTCTTGTCCCATTTCCTGTCATTCCTTAAGTATCTAGAGAAATCTGTCCTGTTTTCTAACGCTTACTGATATTTAAGATATGTTTAATGATTTTTACAAGATCGTCCAGAATTATTTTGCTGCCTGAGGCAAAACAATGAGATGGCACCTGCTCAGACCACAAAAGGCAACCAAACTGGCAATCAAATCATGTTTCAGCTGGTTATGGGATAGTATCTCCCATGACACTAGACATTGGGGGCATCCTCAGTTGAAGCTGCAGAAGTGGCTGCTGCCATGGCTATGCATGTATAACCAGTACCAGTTACCTCACTTTGCCTGATGGAAGGGCTGGTCCAAGATTTTCACCTGTTGCTATTAAGTCTTGGTTTCTTGTGTCTTTATACACACATTTTTATTTAAAGCTCAGAAAAGGTTTGTTTTTGGACTACAAGTCCCAGAATTCTACAGATAGCATGTCCACTGGAACTCTGGAAGTGCTAGTCCAACCTGCCAGCTCAGTTTTTACTCTTAGCTATTGCTTGTATTTTATTGATAGCTATAAACTAGACTGAAGATGTTTGCTTTGAAGGCCAGGCTGTGACACCAGCATAACCTGAAAAAGGTAAAAATAAAATAAAACACATTTAACCAAGCAACATACGCAAATACAAATACTTAAAGGTCCAGGTCTCTTTGAGGAGAGGCATATGCTGTTGTCCATATTTCCTCTTCCTGTGCTACTATAACAAGCCTACATTAGACCTGTAAAAGCGTAGTTCTTATATCAGTCCCCTGTATAGCCCTCCAGAGCACTTTAAACAGGGACTAAGTGCACAATCAGGCCTCGTACATTCAGCAACATAAATGTATGTTCTTTTCTCTCGATGGTACCTACTAGAGAGGTATCAAAAATAAACTTTTGTTAAAAGTCTGATCAGGTAAGATACATTAAAGTTAGGAGTACATTATTTCATTTCAATTCAAAAGATGGCAAATTCTTAAATAAAGGGTAAGAGGGTTTTCTCTTGCTGAAGATTTGCAAGCCATAATTAAATCTGATACATGAATCATGTCAGTAAGGGCAAGAAATTTCAATGTATTTTTATGTGAAGTGCACTGTTTTATTGCATTAATTCACATTTAATTTGTACACAGTAATAACCATAAAAGATGATAACCACAATGTTATATATTTTCCTCAGAACATTCATTTAGAGAGCTTAAAAAAAAAGTCCACAGAAATTAAAATACCAATCAATTTACCAAGACAATGTAGAGGTAAAAGAAAGAGCAGTATACTATCTTTTACATGCAGTTCATTCTTCCTCACACAATGTCCCTGTTTCTGACTCATAAAATATTATGCTCATAATACAACTTTTCCATTTTCATTGTACTGTGCAATGTATATAATGAACAAATTTCAGATTTCCACAAAAATGCGTCTCTACAGGATACAGCTGTTTTATTCATGAGACTTGGATGGCAGGAAACTACTGGGAACTGTCACAATTCCAAAATGTTTGACTACAAAGTAAAAGTTGATTACAGGTATAAAACAGGATGGGAAAAACACATGGTTTATTTTGCTGGCACAAAATAAAACCTGGACTCAAACAAAAATATCCCCATATTCTGCCCCACATTCTGCCCCAGTGATTCTAACCATCCAGAAAGCCTTAGGAGGGGACAGAATTTTGGAGTAGGGTGAGGTCTCATTTGCTCTGGAAACTCCAGTTAAATCCATGGAAACCTTTACATGTATAAATCTCCCACTGGCAATGTTCTTGCCAGCAGCAGGCACCAGAAACACAATGGATCTCAAGCTCCTTTGTTTTCCTAAACAGAACTCAGATTGGCCACCAGCTGAAAGCTGGGAAGACCCATTTCCTTCAATGCTAAAGAATAGAAGACCTGCTTGACTAGAAACTTCCTGAGACAAAGCCCCACATCTCTGGTCTCATATAGTTGGAACTGGCAGAGTTCTGGAAGCAGTAAAAGGGCCTATCATTGAGTTACTCCCCAACCACACTTGGGACTGTTCTGCTACCTATCTATCTCATATACATTTTCCTCCTCTTCCGCGGCCACTGAGAAACAGCACCTTGGACTGAATGGCTTCCCAAGAAGAATAGTCATTGCCAACTCCCAGCCTCATTAATTTCTTTGGAATTTACTTTTAAAAAAATGCACTAGTGCTTCCATCTTTGCCCACTTCACCTAAGATGCTTAAAAGAACACTTCATTCCAAATGGCTGTGCTGAAAAGAGGGCCCATTGATTGAAGTCCCTTTTAATCTTGCTTTGCATTAACTTTATGATGATGTGGCTATGCTACATAAACACAGAAATACAACAAAGAGAGAGAGGAGGCAGAGGTTCTATAGATTTTGAAAGAAAATGTTACATACTGAATACATGGCATACATGGGTGAATCTTCAGAACTGGTAAAAATCAAGTGGGAAAAGTCAAGGCTAGCTTTTGTTAATCCTCTTAGAGCCATGCTATTATGTAAAGTTAACTGAAGAGAGAATTCTCTTTATGTACTTGTTCAGTAGTAGAGTGCTTATGTTAAGAACTGGTGATTCCTCCAGCTACCCTCTCCTTTTTTTTTTTTTAATTATTCTAGAAAGGAACTACAGTCTATCCTAACTGCATGATGTGGGCTGAGATTGAGGTACCAACCACTGAAGGGATAGTGAATTCACTGGGGAATTTATCACTGCTCTGTCTGCAAATGTTCCTGTTTGAATGGCAGCTCTATTGGTTCTGGGTCCTAGTTTGGCAAAACTCCAATTCAGTTCAGAGCAGCTGTAGGAGAAAAACAGGAGTAAAATCTGCCATTATGGATTCACTGGTTGCTTCTGGGAGAGAAGAACAGACTATTCAGTCAGAGAAATAGAAATCAGCCCCTTATTCTGGACCCTCAGATTCTGGGGTTTTGCCATTTACCTTTGGAAACCATTGTTACCAGAGGACTGAAGTTTCTCTCTCTCTCTCTCACTCTCTCTGTGTATTTGTTGACTACATTCAGAAAATCTTTAAATATAATTGCATATGGTTGACACATCTTACAAACTGAACCATAAGTTTCTCACATTGAAAAAGAAACTGAGCCCCAAGGAACTGTCATCTGAAATGTTCTGTTGGACTAAAAGAAGCATAGCAGTGCATACAGAACACAGATACATACTTTAAAAAAAAGTGTGTCTAAAATATTTGAATAAATGTAACTGATAAGCTACGTTAAGTTCTGTGCAATTTACTCCCAGGTTAATTAGTGCACACAGGATTATAGCCCTAAGAATGCCCTTCTTTGTTTCTGCATTTGGAATGGCATTTGGCCATCATGCCAGGTAAAACCAATGGATCAGCATCTGGTTTTTGTATCACAGAAGACTGGAATAGCACTAAGCATATGCTGTTTAAATGACATGTGAATAGCTATTCTTTACATAATGTGTGTTCTTCAGTTGTATCTGGAAGTCAGATACCAAAAGCTCTTCTGCTCTTGCCATCCTAGGTATCCCAAATACACTTGATACATATGTTTGAAGAACAGGGCCTTCAAACATGCTCAGAAATACAATACTTTTTATAACATCAGTCTCTAGAGCTGAACCATAGTATTTCCATTAGCCTCCAGGGTCCAGTACTGGTTATAACTTAGCCCTATAAAATATACAAAGTGATAGTCTCTGGAAAATAACATCTGACATATATCCTTAGGCGACTAAAGGTTTCATGCGGCAAGTGTTTCTACAAATATGCACATTATGCATGATTCATAGCAATATTATATCACCATGTCACCCTGAACATATGTAGATCTTGTCTGATTTCACAGGCTAAGGAGGTATAGTTAGTACTTGGATGAAGGACCACGAAAGAACACCAAGGATCTACAGTTTCCTGAAAACCAAGAGAGTCACTTCTGTCATTCAGAGTTGACAATACCGGACTAGATGGACCAGTAGTAGTGTGATAACAATGTAAAGTACTCCGTATATTCCTAATACTTTACAATCTCCTCTCCTTTCTCTATCAATCCCCCTGGAACCTGTTACAGTCCACTAGGTCATAGTAAAACTCCCAGATGGCAAGACAAATGGTATAAGTAGTACCAGCCTCCCTATGTAATGTTTCTTTCATATAGCTAGTAAAAGACAATACATATATTAATTTATTGGAAATAGCTAGATATTTCATTTTGATTTCCACAGTGTTGCACTTTGATTCATTTTTATTTTGTCAAATCTGGTATTCAGAGTTTCTGCTTGAAATTTAGATAAAATAATATTTACTAAAATTTATGATTCAAATGCCCCATACCATGTTAATGCACAGCCCAAACAGCAACCTGTTATTTTGATGGAATTCATGCCAGATATAACTGAAAAGACACTTTAGGGTTGTCATAAGTTGGAAACAACTTGAACACACACACACAAAACCCTTTTGGTTACTGATGTAAAAGGTCACAAGTGTATATTTGACTGAAAATGTGGGACAGAGCTTAAAGTTATTTTTCTGCAGTCTGCTAGAGGGCAAGAACATGAGCACTTTTCAGGGAAAACAATAACACTGTCTCTTCTAATGCCTTTCTTTGGAGTTTATGACTCACTCTTGTTTGTTACCTGATTAAATATATTTGTCTTGGAGATTATATTGACAAAATGTCTTGTGTATAGGCTAAGTGGTGAGATGAGGTGAAGAGAATGATCTAACATGATATGACAAATAAAAAATTAAGTGCCCCACTGTGTACAACTCTTAGCCACCACTTGCCACTGGATGTGGGTTGGTGTGCCTCAGCATAGGATGACATTTGCTTTTACTAAGGTGTTCTTTGTGATTTATGGCTACATTCCTTCACAAGTACACAAATTAGCAGGGAAGATGAAAGTCCGCTGGCAGAAGATTTGTAGAGCTGCTGACTCTCAGTGGTAAGTCCATTGGGAAGTATATCATGGAAGTAATAAATTTAAAGTAACCATAAAGGAGGAGAGCAGCTGGAATAATAGACTGTCTCAAAATGACCACATTACAGATTTGACTGTGCAGGAAATAAAATGCAGTGGCTCTTTAGATTCTTTTTGCAGGTGCAGGGCTAGGATATAAGTCTGCAGTGTCTTTACAGATGTCAACAACATTAAACGGGAACTGAAGTAGAATCAGAGTCAGTGTGTTTGAAATATTAGTTTGCCTTAGATAGCAAGTGCAGCAAGACCTCAATATGCAACAGCTTTCAATGTATTTGATATAGTTTATGATGTACAATGCCCAGTAGTTTTGCAGTATGGCTTTGCAACATTTTTACCACTCTACAACGCCTAGCAGCATACACCATTCAATGTATTGAGAGAGACAGAGAGCACTGCCTGTGAAAACTGCCCTCCATTTAGGAACTATGGCTAGATGACTCCAACAGTTCTTACAAGAAAACTGCTAATTAAGACTGCCATCCTAAATACCTTTACGCGGGAATAAGTCCTACTGAACTTGTCTGGGCTCATTTGATGAGTTTAGGATTTCTTTTCAAAACAGCTATGTCAATATTCACGGCTCTTCCTAGAAAACTAGAACTTAACCACTATCTTCTATGCTTTAGGAGCTTCTCAAAGAGAGTAGGTGGACATGAAAGCATGAAACCGGGGATGTGCCATTTGAAACCCTATTTCATTCCTAGGTTTTTCAATCATAACTATTTTGTAACAGTTTGTTTTCATTTTGTGGTTTTGTATGTTAAGGTTTAAATTTGTTTGCTTGGTTATAAACAGCCCAGATAACTTTTGTCATGTAACAGTATATAAATACTGAAATATAAATAAATAAACAAACAAACAAACATACATACATACATACTAATCAGACCTTTTTGCATGTGCACTGATTTACTGTGCTTTTCCTTGCACTATGAAAGGTATCCCTACATAGTAAAAGGGGTGAGTGTCTCTCAGAGCCATAGGTACAAGTCTCTGAAACCTGACACACACTAAGAGGAGCAGATCGGTGTGCATCTTGGGTCACTTGTTTTTGCAAAAGCATTCATTAATTTCAATTAATGTAAGCATATCTATCTATTTTGAGGTGTGTCATTTATTTAAATTCTTCTGCTTGAATAATACAGTACCATTTTCAGTCACTAGGTGAATAGACATCTCACCAGTGCATGTGTGTGAATATGTGCCTTCAAGTCGCCTGTTCAGCTTCTGGCAACTCCATGGAATTCACAGAGTTTTCTTAGGCAAGGAATACTCAGAGGGGGTTTTAGCAGTTCCTTCCTATGAAATATAGCCTACCTGCACCTGGTACTCATTCACAGTCTTCTATCCAAATGCTAACCATGCTGTATTTTGGTTTAGTTGTATTAAATTTGTTGTATTAACACTAAACATAGTTATATTAATATATGTTGCATAGAAACTATTGATACAATACATAGCTGTATTAATACTAAACAATGTATTACTGTTTAATCGTATTTTAATATATGTTGTAGCCTGCTTCAAGCCTTGGGGAAAGTTAAGTAAAATGATGATGATGATGATGATGATGATGTTGATGATTAAAAACCAGGTGTTACCCTGATTTCTGGGGATCCCATGAGGGACACCTAAATGTGCTCCAATTATTTGGGGAATGGGAATTAGCAAGAGCACAAGCTAAGCAATATGAGAGGCAAGGCAACGTAGCAAGATCTTGAACCCAATGTCTACGGGGTCAGGCTGAGTCAATGAGCAAACAGAAGTAAATTAAAATTGTTTTCCTTTATTTTGACAACACAGTCACAACAGATATATGCAAACACACTCACACAAACCTAAGAAAGAAAGTTGGATAGAGGGTTTTAAGAGGAGGTTTTGCATGGGAAATACTACACCTGTCCTGAAGCCCGGAGATTCTCAGCACGTGGAGCTGAAGGGAAGGCTCGTCGAACGGAGTGACAGCAAGGCGGGATGGAAGTTGGAGCGATCCGAAGAAGCACTCAAAATCAGGGGGTCTTATAGGGGAAAATGTGCCTGTAGGCTAGTCCATTCCCAGGGAAAACAATAGGTTTTGGGCTGGAGACAAAGCCTCCGAAAGGTCAGTGTTTTGCATGATTGAATTATGACAGCATTGTCAATAGAGTAGACAGTATGCAAACGTGGAGTGCTTGAGAGTTGAGTATTCGGCTCATCAAGCTGCCTGCTTGGGGCGGGGATCTTTTGTAAACAGCGTGCATACATAATGTGTTCTTAAGAAGATACTTGCCTGAAGGTCTCCTGAAGCTGCAGTCCGGCAAATACTGGCCTGCCTGGATTGGTTTTGAATGGTTCAGCTATTTTCGGCCGTGCCTGTGTGCGTGCTTTTCTGGGGGCCTTGCAAGCACATGAAGAGGAATGGGTAATGAAGGCCAAATTCTTGATATCAAATGATAGCTAATATACCACAAATTCGGACTAGAAACTACAGTAACACAGGGCTGACCCTGCTTAACTTTCAAGATCAGATCAGACAGGATCTAGTGCCTTTAGGGTATTTAGGCCCTCTTGTCAGTGCATAGGTTGCTATCAATGGAATCTGAAATCAAAGAAAATTAGTTTGTGGAACAGAATTATAGGGCTGTCTCACTTCTGCTGTGGAACAGAGTTACTCATAGGAATGGAGTGGGTATTTGCCTCTCTCAAGGGGGCTGTAGGGATCTATTGTGGCAATAACAAAAACAAATTCTAATTATGATGGTGCTCCACGTACTTACCACATGCAGTGTTTGCACAAATAGTTTATCCTACTCTAAAAACCTCTCCATCACAGCCCACAGATAGCACAACTGGGTGTCCTTAGCCATTTTGTCTAATAAAAATGTGGGTATATTACTCCTCCTGTATTAGTTCACGACAAAGAAATTGACCAACATTACTGAGAGCACAAGCCATTAAAAGATTACATGCCAGCCACAAGCATTTTACTAGTCAAAAGTGATTTACCACTAATGAATGTGCGCTTTGATAAATACTTCTGTAATACTACACAGCTGTTGTTTATCGAGTCTCATTTAGAAAGCATTACATGACAGTAGGATATAAAGAATCCATATGCATGCTTTTGATGCAAAATGTAAAATTTGATCATTTGGGGAAAAATTAACTGAAGTTTTTAATTGTTGAGAAGACACGTAGCTTCAAATGGGTACTTGATGCTGCATCATGCTTTTGGACATATTGAGTTTATAGGCTAAAGTTGTCATTTTTTTCTAGGAAGCTATCATCGCATTTGTGAATGCCTGTCTCTGTAAGAACCTTGTTCTGAAACCTACAGAAATGGAAAATCGTTTGCTAGTTTCACTATACTTTGAGATCCCACACTGAAAAATCAGAGCCTAATTTTACCTTTACAGTCATGTAGCATTTGAACATGCCTGTATAATGCAAAACCATGTGCAGTTTGCATGTGCATGCTGTGCAGTGTACAACCAGGTGCAATTCCTCTTCTGCAACCTTGAGTCGAATATGGTCATTTTGAAAAGAAATAAAGGTCCAACTCCTTCTGTTGGGGAACCTAAGACCCCAAGAGGGTTCTGCCCATCAGCATTATCAAATATTAAAAAACAAACAAACCAGCTTCTACATCAGGGGAATAAATGATGTGACCCTCCATAAGTTACTAAATTGCAACTCCCAGCCTCCCTCACCAACATCTGGAGAGTCACATGATTTTAGCCCTCTTCTACATAATTGCTTTTCCATTTTACCATGATAACCTAGAATAAGTCAGCACATAAATCTTGGTGCATGCAGTTACTTAGGGCAGTGGAAATGTTTCTTCCTAATTAAGGGAGGAGGGGAGGCATACATTCCTGATATAAGTCCTCATTCTCTGAGCCAAACTTGCTCTGAGATCTTTTAATATAGGATAGAAGAGAAGTACAGTGCACCCACCATGTATGCAGTGGTTCTGTTGCAGAAACCCCAATGTAAAACAAAACAAACACAAAGCTTGTGTTCCATTATAGTAAATTGATGCGATGTGTGTGCACCTGTGACTACAATGGGACATGAGCTTCGTGTAACCTCACATTCCTGTGTGCAGAGGTCATGTGAGAGGAGACCCCACTGTATATTAATAAGTAAAATGAATAAACACCACACCACAATCTGTCTACTATGTATTGTATATTGTATATATTGTATACCTCAAGGTTCCAGATTTCTAGGTAGTCTGTAGAGGTGTCCAGTTGCGTAAACAACTTTTTGAATAGGGCTTCTCACAATGTATTTGGTTAGGCACATCTGAATTATTGACAGACTACTGAATGACTTGAAGTGTGCTCACAGAATGGAGAATACAGATTGCATCTACATGACAACTATCTCTTATTTTATAGCAATTTTGTCAGACAGCAGGATTATTGTACATTTTATGTAACTGTCAGCATGTGTCACAGAATAAAAGACATCCACTCCAGGAACATTTGTGTGGATGGCATTTGTATGTAAGATCCCTGTGAGCGTGTTACGAAATGTGACTCATTGTGTAGCTGCAGAAACAACAACAAGCATTCCTTATTGGTTGCACAGATGAAGCAGTCACCCCAAAATCCACAGGAAGCTATTAAGGGAATGTTTGTAGGATGCACAAGCATTGATTATTGTCATTTGTAAAGGTGAAAATGAGACAGTAGATATATCAGCTTGACAGGAGTCCTTCAGGGTATTATGAAATCCTCATATAAAACTGAAACAAATGACAGGTTACATGTTTTATTAATTGCTTTCTCTTCCTGTTATTTTGGAGGATTAGGACAATGACTTCTGGATAAATATTTTACATTATCTGTACTGTGCATTAATCTAAGAAATGGGTATGGATCTTAAAATGCAATATAAACTTACAGTACTTAGTTTAATACAGAGAAATCTATACCCAAAATTTAAAAAAAGTGCTACATGCCTTACTATAAACAAAAGTATTAACTTCAACAGACATGAGACATGAGAAGGTCAATGTCCATTAAAGGAATAAAAATTAGGATTAAAAAAAATAGAGTACTTACAATGCCACTATGGATTTCCCATTATGGCTCAGGTACCTCTGGGGAAGTATTCTTTGGCTGAGGTGGAGCTTGGAAGTAAGCTGCACAACTAACAATGCCTCAAGTACCATGTTACACTTTGGGAGATAATTACATTATTTTAACAAAGTAATGCTTTGACCTACAGTGTCATTGCCTACTCTGTCCTTCTGAAACAATGGCCTTTGGGGGACACTGGGGTCATTCTAGAGGATTTTTGGCCATTTCTCTATTTTAAAGTGTATATTTTGTAAGATAATGATGATGATGATGATGGAATGGGTTAACAAAGTTAGTAAAGTAATGTGCAATGTAGAACACGGTATTTTTTTTTAAAAAAAAATGGCAGCCAGTGTGTTAGTTTTTTAAAAAATAATATTCCAAGTGCTTGGCTGATATTCATAACTGACAGCAAGTAGTAAGCAAGCTACATGTAAGAAAGAGAAAGAGTTACCTCTTTGTATGGATTACCTGGACATTTAGGTACGGTGCATTGACATATACGCATGCACGCACACACAAAAGCATTTCCGCAAGAATATCATGATGAGAAGATCTTAGTCCTTCTATTGTTCTTGGACTGCTTCTCCCCCCATGAGAGTCTGAGGAGTCTGACTAATGTGCCCATTGCACCCATATTCCTCATGGTCCCAAAATACATCTTTTACACATTTCTTGCATTTGGGGCTCACATTGCAATGGTTTTAATCCAGATTAGTTCTGCTTAGCACAGATTAAGAGTGGGCAAAATGTGGCTCTCGGGCCACATCAAGACACAAGGCTGTTTTTGTAGATCCCTTGATACCTCCAGATGTCCCAGACCATCTTTCTTCTGAAGGCCTCGAAAGTAAATTGGCTGTTTTAGAGGCTTCAGAAGCAACACATCATCATTTAAATACAGGAGGCCTTCCACATTCGTGGGGGTTAGGGACACAGAACCTCTGCGAAAGTAAAAAAAAACCAACTGTGAATAACTAATGTGGGGGGGAGATCTTCCCTCCCCTTCACCATCTGCCTGCCCCTTGCACGCATGATCACCTGGGACGCAGGGAGAAGAGTGTGGGGAAAGAGATCTGTCTTCCCTTCAGTCTCTCCCCACATGCACCATTGTGCAGGCAGTGAGGAGAAGAGCTGGAGAAAGAGACCTGTCTCACCTTTGCTCTCTCCCTGCCCCCCCACAATCATGTGGGCAGTGGGGAGTAGAGCTGGGGAAAGAGATCTGTCTTGCCTTTGCTCCCTCCCTGCCCCCCGCACACACAATTGTGTCAGCATTAGGAAGAAGAGCTGGGGAAAGAGATCTGTTTCGCCTTCGCTCTCTCCCCGCCCCTCCCATGCACTATTGTGCAAGCAAGGGAGGGAGAAGAGCATGGAGAGAGAGATCTTTCACTCCTTCACTCTCTCCCCACTCCTCCACAAGTGCTGGCAGAAGGGGCAGAAGAGCATGGCAGGGAAATGTCAATCCTCTTCAGTCTCTTGCCCGCTGCTGGCACTGGGCACTGACAGCCCTGGGCAGGAGGTGGGGAGGCAAGCGGACACCATGAATAATTAAATCCACTAGTGTCAAACCTTCAAATGTGAGGGGAGAACTGTAGGTTGCACCATCTTTGCACTGTTTTAATATTTTTTAAAAAGTGTTTCCAAATCAGGGGTGGACTTCCATTTTGAGGGCCATTTTTTTAATTCTGGAAAATCCTACAGGGGAAAAAAAAGCCTGGATGCAACCAATTCTTTCTCTTAATTAGTGTTAAGTTTATAGAATGTGCACCCTTATATATTTAAGCTAATCTTTGCTACAGTGTGTTGAAAATAATAAGAAATTGTAAATTTGATGCATTCTAACACTATAAGATAAATGACCACAAGTTACTGTAAAATAATATATGAAAGTAAATTGCAGATTCATGAACAAGCTGCCATTTTGTGCAATTGCATTAATTTGCCATTCAAATTAAAATACAGAAGAAGGATTAAGGAGATAAGACAGGGTAAGGAAGGTAAGCAAGTTATTATGATGTCTTTCCAAACATTTTACACTAAGACTGTTGCATTTTAGCAAGGTATAAACTTTTAACAAGAGGAAGTGGCCTGGCAGATGAACAACATATAACATCAAAAACAGTATAGATTATATCAGATACTCATCTCCTGCAGTTGCGAGTAGAATGCACAAATAACAGCAACTCTATCAGGTTAACAATACAGCACCTTACAGGCAGTGACTGTTTTCCACTTCCTTTTATCATTTTCGTTGTCAGGAATAAAGAAATGCAAACTATATTCCACTCCAGGTCCACAGAAACACAAGACTAAGAACAAAGATAAAGTTGGTGAGATTTAAAACAACAAATCCCCTCTCCTTTCCTGAAATTGTTTCTTCTCCACCCCCTTTTTCATCCACATCAGACTAAATGGAAGTTAAAAGTATGTCTTTCCCATGACAGAAATGGGAAAAACAGAGCTCTTTTGTCTCTCTTTACTGTATAACACTATCTTTTTGAGGAACAATCACAGTACATTTGCCTTGGGCTTGAGGTGAATGAAGTCTTTAATTAGGGTAGAAAATCCTTGCTTGAGTTCAAAGAAGGGCATCTTTCAAGCTGATAGGGATACCCAGCATTCCTGTCGGTATTTCATTTGCAACCCCTTCTCCACTCTGTGTTTGACTTGTTTTTTCTGGTCATTATTCTGATCAGATTTTACATGCTAAGAATATCATCCCTCTATGCCTCCAAGATTACTCATTGCTTTACCCTAGCAAAACTGGTCAGTGCTTCCTCCTATAGAATTGTCAACAATTGCCAAAAAAATCTGTAACTAGTCTGGCTTGTTTAAGATAGCACATTCTAGTAAGATACTGATATAGCTGGATAATGCTGGAAGGCAGAAATCACAGGTAACCAATCAACCATCTAAGTCAGAGCTTTCCAGACTTTTCATGTTGGTGACACACTTTTTCGACATGCATCATTTCGCGACACAGTAATTTAGTTTTACTAGCGAACCAGAGGAACCCAGAGGTGTATCTAGGGTGGAGAAAGGCAGCCCCCCATCCTATCATTCTTGCCATCGCTCTTGCCAGCAGCAGAGGGAAAAGCAGCCCCTCCTCACCCGGTCCTTGACTGCTGCCATTGTTCTTGCTGGGGAAAGACCTTAGCAAGAGTGATGGCAGAGGGAAAGGCAGCCCCTTCCCATCCAATTCTTGCCTGCTGCCATGGTTCTTCCCAGGGAAAACCCTCAGCAAGAGTGACGGAAGCAGGCCAGGCTTGGGAGGAGGTCTTTCTCGGCCAGAGAGGTGACACACCAACACACTACGGGCGGCACACTAATGTGTCGCGACACACCGCTTGAAAGTCCCGATCTAAGTGATTGCTCTCTGTGTTGGTACAAGCAACAATGAGCATCTCTATCATCCCAGTTTGCATGTGGATTGAAGGCTTTGGTATGCCAATTCAAACAAACCAGCTATGGCCATCTCCCTATATACCTTGCACCTGAACAAGACAACCTGAAAAAGAGGAAGAAGATAATAATGATATTGTTGATGTTGTGGTTGTTAGAATAAAGTGTCACCTATTCTTTGTATTGGAACAGTGTGGTGTGGATGTTGAAGTATTAGACTTGGACTCTGGGAGACAAGGGTTGGAATATCTGGTCAGCCACAAAACCCAACTGGGTGACCTTGGGCAAGCCACACTTTCTCAACCTAAGAGGAAGGTAATGACAACCCTCATCTGAAGCAATCTTTCCAAGAAAACCCTATAACAGTGTCTTCATAAGTGAGAGTCACCTTCAAGGCACATGACAACAAATTTTTGTTTCAAGAACCACTGTTATTACAATAAACATTACATTAGTGGTTAAGAAGTATTTTAAATGCTAGTGGCTTAAAAAACACAACACAAAATTCCCAGTTCTTCTGAAGACATAAGCCCTGCTCGGTGTTTGGTGATCAAATGTACTCGATATGTGAGGAGGAAAGTACACTAGTTCTGCTCTATCTCCATAGTCACTTTCCTCACACAAAAATAATTCTGAAAAAGGAGAGCCTGTTGTATCCATGGAGCCAGTTCACATGAACCAGAACACTGGATTAATGCAGAATCATAGATTAATTTAATTGGAAGAGACCACCGGGGTCATCTTTTTCAACCCCCTGCGGTGCAGGAACACACATCAAAGCTTTCCCAACAGATGACCACTAGCCTCTGTTTAAAAACCTCCAAAAAAGGAGACTCCACCACATTCCAAGACAGTGTATTCTACTGCCGAACAGCTCTGACCATCAGGAAGCTCTTCCTGAGGTTTAAGTGAAATCTCTTTTCTTGTAGTTTGAATCCATTGCTCCATGTCTTAGGCCTTTTCCGCACTTTGTTTTTGCAATGGGGCAGAGCGTCCTCCAGCGAGGACATTTGCACTTGGGGGCGGACTGGGTCCGGACTACTTTCTGTAGTTCCGGACTTCAGCCCGCTCCGGAACGAGTAGAAGTGGTTGTTCGCCGTGCTATTGAAAGACCACTTAAAACAGGTCTTTCAACAGTGCGGCGCACCCCACTCCGTGGCTGCGCTCCGGTGTAGATTTCCAGGCTCACACAAGCGTGAGCCTGCAGATCTTCCGGGGGTGGGCTTTAGCCTGGCGAGCTTCACCAGTTGGTGGAGAGCCTCCACCAACCAGAAGCCACCATTTTCGTCCCTGAAGCAGGGTGCAGCGCTGCCACGCCACTGCTCGGATCAGCCTGGATCCTCCGAGGGAGCATTCCAGTCCGGTGAGTACCAGAACGGGGTAATTTCTTCACCAAGTGCGAAAAAGCCCTTAGTCTCTGGAGCAGTGGAAAACAATCCTGTTCCTTCATCGATATGACATCATTTCAAATGTTTAAACATGGCTATCATGTCCCTTCTTAATCTTCTCTTCTGCAGACTAAACATCCCCAGCTCCCTAAGCCACTCCTCATAGGGCATGGCTTCCAGACCCTTCACCATTTTGGTCACTCTCCTTTGGACACGTTCCAGCTTGTCAATATCCTTCTTGAAATGAGGTGCCCAGAACGGGACACAGTATTCCAGATGAGGTCTGACCAAAGCAGAATAGAGTAGTACTATTACTTTCCTCGATCTAGACATCATACTCTTATTGATGCAACCAAGAATTGCATTGGATTTCTTGGCTGCCACATCACACTGCTGACTCATGTTCTACTAAGTTTCCTAGATCTCTTTCACATGTACTGTTGTCCAGCTAGGTATCTCGCATTCCATATTTGTGCATTTAATTTTTCTGCTTAGGTGTAGTACCATGCATTTCTTTCTGTTAAAATTCATTTTCTTAGCTTTGGCCCAGCTCTCCAATTTGTGAAGGTCATTTTGAGTTTTGATCCTGTCAACCTATTACAAATCCATCTAACAGTAGCACTGTCTAGCCCGCATTTTACTAGCTTCTTTGCAAGAGTATCATAGGGGACTTTGTCAAAGGCCTTACTGAAGTCAAGAAATGCTACATCCACAGCATTCTCTTCATCTATCAAGCTTGTTACTCTATCATAAAAAGAGATAAGTTTAGTCTGGTATAACTTGTTTTTGAGAAATCCATGTTAGCTTTTAGTGATCACCGCATTGCGTCCTAAGTAATTACAAACTGTCTGTTTAATGATCTGCTCTAGAATCTTTCTGGGAATGACGCCAGGTTGACTGGGCAGTAATTATTTACATCCTCTTTTTTTCCCTTTTTGAAGATGGGGACAACATTTGCCCTCCTCCAGTCTGCTAGGACTTCTCCTATTCTCCAAGAATTCTCAAAGATTATTGCCAGTGGTTCTGAAATTACTTCTGCCAGTTCTTTTAATATCCTTGGATATAGTTCACTGGGCCCTGGAGACTTGAATTCATTTAGAATAGCCAGGTATTCCTGTACTATTTCTCAACTTATTCTGTGCTGTATTTTCCCCTCTTCATGGAGGCAGAGATCCTCCATGGATATAATGGGCTCTCCTGTTCCCACACTTTGCTTTCATTTAAGGAAAATGACAGTGGAGGAGGCTGAGCAAGAACAATCCCTCCTCACTTGTGGAATACACAAACTTACCCAACAGCTGAAGAGAACGATAGTATCTGTAAAAATATACCGATAGTAAAATGCAGAACAACTGCTCTTTGTTCAATTTCTTTTGAGGAACATTTGTTCTAATCAAACATGAACAGTTTTGTTTTAACCACAGAAATGAAATTATTATAACACTTCAATTAATTTCTGTTGTTTGGAACTGGAACATGATAATGATAACAGTAACAACAACAATAATAATGTTTATTCTAAGCAGAGGAAATGGTTTCCTATGAGCTAAGCCAGGGCCAACAAATTAATTTCACTTTAGACATGTACCCTCAGAGATGAGAAATAGAGTAAGTGATTTCATCATTATGAATCCCTGTAGTGCTGTAAAGCCCCTTTTATTCTCAGTTCTACACTAAGAAATTGAGTGCCACATTTAGAGTATAGCAAAAGAAGTTAGGAATCAAATAATTGATGAAAAGGAGCTTTTGCCAAAAATATTAGAGTGGAATAATTGCTCATTTCCTCAGAATCAGATATCAGCATATTCATTTATAAGCTAGTTTCTAAATCATCACAATAGGCATATATTAAAGTAATTGTTAATTATACAGGAATATAAGAGATTGTCCTTAAATACACACTTTGGAAGAAAATTTCCTTTGAGGGCACTGCACAGTAATATTTTGACAGTCTAATTGATTCACACAGGTGTCAACTCCATTGGCAATTCTTCTTTTAATTATGCACAAGGCACCAATTGTTTTAAAAAGTTAGTAGCATATTTCCATGCTTCTTTACAACCTTAACTGTAGTTTTTATATAATCACATAACCTAGATTAAGAAGGGAAGCTGAATTTTTCTTTATATTATTCAGATCAGCAGCTGGTGGAAACGTTAACAGGAACCGCTTTAGGGATTCTAGCTTGGTGCTAGTTTAAGAATATGGTAGAAATCAAGGAAATAAGAACTCACTTACATCAAAGTAAGCACTATCCATTAATCTCAACCAGCTAAAGGTCTGCCAAATTTGGGACCAGGTGTGCATGTGTGTGTCCAGGGTTGGGGAGCAGGACTTAGAATGTTCCAATTATTTTGCCAAACAGACAGCCTAACCACTGCCCCCTTTCACCACTTTGATTCCATATTTTCTTTCTCAAAGTCATTATCAATGATACCACAAAGCTTGGAGCCAGACCTTGGTTTCCAAACCTGAGCCATCATGAGAAGTCCAGTGCTGACCCTGTTAAGGAATTGTTCCATGCCAGCAGATCATAATAGGCAGGGAGGGGGGTTCCCTTTAGTTACCTACCAGGTTGTCTTTCTATCTAATTTATACAATTAATATCAATACTGAATATCAGTACTGAAAACTCCACTTAATGGGATATATGAAGATATTGTACAGGGTGCACAAAGGCAAAATTTACAGCAAAGTAGTACATCAGGTGTTTGGATTCCAAGCTGCTGAGGTCTCAAGAGGAGGAGAAAACAATGTTTTGAGAAAACCCTGCAAACAAATGGGGTATCAGTCCAAGGAGTATTGGACTGATATGCTTCAAATAGCATTTTCCTGTCAAAAACCTGCTATTTTATACTAGTTTCTGGATGCTTTTTGGGGGGGGGGCTGGATTTACACAGACCATGTGTAAATGATTAAACTTTATGGCTAGGTCTGATATTCTAGTAAAATAGGTGCTGCTATTGTAAAACCAAAGCTGATAACAAAACATGTATACTTGCCACTGCATCTGACCCAGTGCAAAACAACCTCTTTCAGTAGTAGCTTCGAGGACCAGTTTTCAGCCCCACTGTAAGACATTATCTTATAAAGAGAATGACACAATTGTACTCAGACAGACATCAGTTAATGAAGCAGAGGTGTTCCCGCGTCTTACTTCTTTAGCAGAAAATTCAGTATCATAGGCAGAAATAACATGAAGATAATTATAGGTTTCTATACCACACACACACACACACACACACACACAATCCTCAACATGTTCCAGCAAACTTTTTATACAAAACTAATCATATGCTTATGTGAAATGAAACAGCCCTGTCAGATAAACTCTTAATAACCCCATTAATTTTGTAACTTCATCCTGTTCTCTTTTTAAAATTTTTAAAAATCAAATTATTTGGAGCTAAAAGGGGAATTTTCAGTAAATATGATCTTCTTGTGAAGGCCTTGAACTAACTGCATAAGATTCCTTAACTTTTATATATCTGTGTATAAAACTTTGCATAATCATAGCCAATTTTGCATAATAATAGTCATTATGGAATCATAAGATCTATAGCAATTTTGCTGCACTAAATTCCATATACCTTTACTTCTAACAAACAAATTAGAGTAACTTTGTAAATATAAAATTCTATGTCTTTGCCATTTTACCTGGTTCAAGGATTTAACATTGACTTGTACCATGGTCTGTAATTTTTTTTAAAAATCTACTACTCCCTTTGAATATTGCAAGTTGTGAATATAACTATAGATCCAGTCCTTGACCAAATATCCTTAAAAAGAGCCTATTATTTAATATCCTTTCACACAAGCCCAATTGCCCTTTCTGTTTAAAGTCTTGAATTTGCACGGGTGTTACCTACCATCTACTAAAAAAAATGGATAATTAACTTTCCTGAAAGAACAACTTTAAGAAACGGCCACATTTTTCTGCCATGTAACAGCCTAGTCCAATTTTGATAATTTCTTTTCAAAGTCCTGCTACTCAGTGGTCTACAGGTTATAGCTGGGCTTGGTAGACAAATGTCAGTTCATTTTAGCCATCTGTGAAGCCCAGTCTTGTAAAAATACCACAACAATACTTTATTACTTTATAGACACAAATGTTACCTGATGGTTGTGCAATCAAGGCATTTTGTAGGCTGATATATCTACCTACTTGTAAAGTTAGATATATTCCATAATCTACCTTTCTTCCTTTTCTTTTCTTTTCTTTTCTTTTCTTTTCTTTTCTTGCTTGCTTGCTTGCTTGCTTGCTTTTGCAATTTTAAATTGTTGCCATCCACATCCCTTCAGGTATGACTTTTATAGGTACAAATAGTAAACCACTTTTACATTATTATTCTCTGCTACAACCACAAAATGTAGATAAAGTTATTTTTATCTTCTAAGATAATTTTTTTTACAAAAATAAAACACACCAGTTTTCCCAATAAAAGGCCATGCAGCACCAAACCCTTTTGTCATACGAGCCTTCGTAGATCAACTACAGACAAATAGCACTTAACAGCTTTGTCCATTTATCATTTTATTCACTCAGAAAACAGGGAGGATCTGTCACCATAAATGTCCCAGTTCTTTCAACATGGGGCCAAGTTTGTGGAATCTAGATTTTTAGGGACATAAAGCATCATAAAAGTTGTTCATGTAGACAAAAATTATTAATTTTATAATTTTTCTCCTCACTGGGAAAAAAGGTCATTTTTGTGCAAAAATGACATTTTCTGTGCAGAAATGTTCTTTAGTTGTAGACAATCACGTTTTTGTGCAGAAAACTATTTCTGTATAGATAATATTGTGCAAATAGTGATGTCTTTTTTGTAGAGAATGAATTGCAAACTGCAAAGAATCTCATCTGTCTAAGAATCTGCTTGCCAAAGTTTCCCTGTAGTCAAGAATCTCATTTTTGGTCTATTATTCTGAATATTATTTCCATCTCTTCTGCTTATACTAGAAGCCTGAGGTTCACTAACTAGACAAGCACCAAAATGGTGGGATGGGAAGGGAGAAAATAGTAGAACCCCCTACTACATCCCATGAACCCAGTCATTGTTGGTTGTGTTGTGTGCCTTCAAATCATTTCTGACTTATGGGAACCCTAAGGCAACCCTATCACAGGGTTTTTCTTGGGTTGAGTATGTGATGTGCCAAAAGTCACCCAGTGAGTTTCCATGGCTGAGCGTGAAATTAAACCCTGGTCTCCAAAGTCACAGTTCAATGCTCAAATCACTACACCACCCTAGCTCTCATATACAAACATATTTCTGATTTATTATAGATCAAGGATTCTAATTCAACACTCTCAAAGATCTGGCAGTACTTGCACAAATATCTCATTAAGTAGCAACCAGATAATATTTTACAGGCGAAAGCCAGTGTGGTATAATGGTTTCAACCTTGGACTATGACCCTGGAGACCAGGATTTGGTCCTCCACTCAGCCATGGAAACCCACTGGGTGACCTTGGCCATGTAACATAATCTCAGCTCCAGAAAGTCCCATGAAAGGTTTACCTTAAGACTGCCATAAATTGGAAAGGACTTGAAGACACACACCACTAGTAAGGAATACTGAAGCTAAAGATCAGAGATTAGTAAAAGACTAGAGATTAGTAAGAGGCTACTCAAGTCTGGGGGGCTAAATACCCTAAAGACACCAGATTTCATCTGATTTTGGAAGTTAAGCAGGGTCAGCTCTGATTACTCATTGGATGGGAGACCACCAGGAAATGCCAGGTGGTGTGTGTTATAATTCAGAAGAAACTAGCAAAACCACTTCTGAGTATTCCTCACCTAAGAAAACCCTAGGGTCACCATTAGTCAACAGGAGACTTGAAGGCACATACACAGACGCATCATGTCAAGAATTAATACACACACACACGTATATAATTTTCTTGACAAGAATGTATGCATCACACAATGGTTACTTTTTTCCTCCAGATCCTCTTTATAGACTGTTTCCCTTTGCTTTAATCAGCCATTTGCTTTCCTGCATTCTGTGGACACATTTTCCACCACTGTATGGATGAAAGGGCAGAGGCTGTCTCTTCTACTGACACATACTACTTGCTGGTGCTTTTCTTTTACATAAGGGAAACAGAGCAAAGTGGTACTAACAAGAAGGCTAGGGGCTACTAGTGGTTAGTTGTGGGTATAAGCCTCAAAAAAATTCCAATGATACTGATTCTTGATGGTGTCCATGAGTATTTTCCTTTTAAATATATATATTATTTTCAGTTAGTTGATAATGCAACATAATGTTAGAATGTTGAATGTTGAGCATTGAATAAATTGGTACTGATGTATTCATGAAACAAAATTCAGTCCTGCTACATCCCCATATTTGTTTTCAAAAGGCAGAAATTAGAGCCAGTATGATGTTATGATTTGAGGGCTGGACAAAGGCTCTGGAAGATCAGAGTTTGAATCCCTGCTCAACGACGGAAACCCCCAGGTGACTTTAGGCAAGTCAAACTGTCTCAGTCCCAGGGGAAGGCAAACAAATCCTGCTCAGAAAGCACCATGACAGGTTAATCTATGGGGTCTCTTGAAGTCTGAAATGTCTTGACAGTGTCACATCATTGCCACCTTACCACCACCACCACCACCATCTTGAAGACCAAGATATCATAAAGAAAACTAGTGAATATATCCAGGACACAGTTTTTCACATTATGTTCAAACTCATTCACTAAACCTGTAATTACTGTACTTTACTAGTATTTACACTGGGAAAGCTGGAAACAGACATTTCTGTCAGCCCAACTAATGCATTGCATCTATGAAGGAAAGTGTGCAGCCTCCCAGTGGCACTAATTTGAACCTGGCCTATCTATTACAGAGTAAAGATTTCCCGTCAAGGCTGTAGCAATGCTGAACTCCTATTACCACAAGCTACATAAAGTTAAAAAGACATTATGAATAGAAGGTTCACTGTGGCTCCTACTGGCACCTCCACACAAGGTTGTTTCATGCTGACATGTGTTTATTACACTTAATAATGTTTACATAGTACCTCCTTGAACTCATTATGGCTGTCAAAAGTCTGATTCATCTGTTTTCCCCTGCATTGTTTTTATCTCTAAGGACTTTGTAGTCACTAAACCAAGACGAATTGCCGCAGAAAGAAGATAGAAGAGTTCCCATGTTAAATAGGTAAAGTGGAAAGGCATGAACATTTTTAATACACTGTGAGACATGTTGTGGCAATCCTGTCATTATATGCTTAGAAGTAGGTCCAATGTATTCCATAAAGCTTTCCGACACATATATGACCATGGGATTGTAGTATTAATGTTACATTACATTTGTCCACTGTTATGCAGAACCTTGTTGTAATTGTGTGGATATCACTCCCCGATAAGTTGAAAGGATTTAAGTAATATAGTTTATACACAATTTGAAAAATAAGAAAACCTATCAAGACCATGTTGAACAACACTTGTACTGATTATGCTTTTTTGGCTTGGTATTTCAGTTTGTGAGAGGCAGTGTAATATAGAGGTTTGAGCACTGGATCACAACTCTGGAGACCAGAGTTTGATTCCCTGCTTGGCCATGGAAACCTACTGGATGACCTTCGGTGTGTCACACATTCTCAGCTCCATAAAACCCCACAACAGGTTTTGCCTTAGGGTTGCCGGAAGACGGAAACTACTTAAAAGCACACAACAACAACAACAACAACAATAACAACACTTTGCTTTGTACAATATCTTCTATTTACTTATCAATTAAAATATTGATATTCTACCATGTAACATATGATATCAGGGCAGCATACAATAAAATCAGTTTAACCAAATTTAAACAGTATAATGCAGTAGGAAATAATTTAAGTATATTAAAAATATTTTACACAATTCTAAAAATGACAACAAGACAATTAAAACCAATTGAAGCAGTTTAAAACTACAACATATGCAAAACCAGAAACATACAAGAATGGACCACATCGGAACTGGTGATGCCTGAACCGCTTATTGGCCAAATTATGCACAGGGAGATTATAACTATGGTTCTAATGGATTCTCTGAAAAACAGGCAACAAATATTGCTAGGCCAGAATAAGTGATAACATATTTCTACTTCCAGAAAGTTGTGTGTAGGAATGCATTCATGGCTAAATGGAGATAGTAAGGGCAAAGACATGCTTGGAGAGATACATGAAAAAGAAAGTTATCATAAGTAACAGACAGTCCGCTAAGTAGTTCCTTATGATGCACACAGACAATGCTACTTACCTACAACAGTGCTGAAGAATGAGAAAACACAACCTCTCTAATGGTGCAGATTATTTAATTCTCAAGCAACTTGTAACATGCAACATGTAATAAAAATAGGCTAAGATGAATACAAAGGAGAGGGTGTAGTGCTGCTAGCAATGCAATTCACATGTGTGAATTCTTGCATCCTTTTAGGCAAGAAGATGAGCATTGGTGTTGTGTCAGTGGAGTACCATCTTTGGTGCACTATTTGTGGAACAGCAGCAAGAAAAGCTGGTGGGTCTTAAGCAAGTGGCACAAATGTGAAAGTGTACCAAATAGCAGGACAAAATAGGCTCCCACATTTTTTCTTCTGTTGTTGTCCTAGCAGGGCATAGTTTGCTCACAAAGGAAAGTTCTAACTCCATGCTCCCCTGTCACTCTAGCAGCGCCTAAGGCGACAGTATTAAAGTGAGAGGACTCTCTCTCTCAATACATGTGAATCCAAATTATTTAATTGATCTGCTATAAATATGACTTAAGTCTAGATCCTATCTACATACTTATATAAATGTTATGCAGTTGTGAAGAAAGCACACAAATTAATATTTTTGCCAAAAAATCAGTTTACACCCACATGGTATAGATAAATTTATCAAATTCACCTACAAATTTCAGAGTGGCTGACTTGGGTCCTAGTTCTGATAGGATACAAACTAAGGAATTTAGAGTTTGGCAAACATTTACAAAATGGACATCCTATCCAAAATATTTTTAAGTGTGTTTAACAATATGCACACTGGTGAGTCCTTCAGCAGACCTTACATAAACCAGAACACATTCCTGCTCAGAATTCCCAAGAATCTTATTTATTAGATCAAAAATGAGCTACAGTGTTCTATTCAATTAGTTTGTAATTGTTGTGGTGAGAGAAAGTCATCCTCGATCACTGAGGATGTGGATTTAACTTCATAGGAGCTCCCAAGGCCAGATCTGATAGTTAACCTTCTTGAAACCCATGCTCTTCACTCTTGTCTTGCATTTGAACAAAAGGTTTGCTAGCTATTCCTAGACCCATTTTAGTCACATTTCTTTTATGATGGAATATTTTAATTGATTCTTCAAGCCTATTAAACCTGAAATATTTAATGCTTGAAACTATACTTGCTAAGTGCACTATGTCTTTTGTTCAATTCCCCTCTCCCAGTTTCAGCATTACATATAAAACATTTATGTATTTATTTCTTCCTACCTTAGACCAAGGGGTTTATGATAATATGCATAGGTCTATATGCATAGTCCTAGCAAACATTTCAAAATAATTTAAAACAATAATTTTAAATGTGAAACATTTTTACCACTCAGGAAGTGCTATATGTTGTTGTGTGCTTCAAGTAGTTTCCAATTTATGGAGATCCCAAGAGTAATTTACGCTACAGTTTTTTTGGGGCTGAGAGTGTGTGATGGTCCCAAGGTCACCCAGCGGGTTTCCATAGTAAAGCAGGGAACCAAACAGCCACATAGCTTGGAGTGCGGGGGGGGGTAGGCGAAGGGGCAGGGGCGTGGACCACATCATGAGGGGGCATGGCCACATCACATGAGGGTGTGGCCATGTTGCCATGGGGCATGGCTGTATCATGTGGGGGTGTGGCCACATCACACAGGGGCATGGCCACATCGCACAGGATGCCTCCAAAAATTGCTGTCCAGGGTGTGCCGCCCTCATTGAGCCCCCCCCCCGTGGAACCAAACCCTGCTCTCCAGGATCATAGTCAAACACTCAAACCACAACATCACGTTGGCTCTCTAAGTGCCGTATATATGCTACATATTATAATTTAGTATCCAGAATATTGCTCTGGCAAGCCTCAGTGGTGGTATTTATCATGTCTCCATCAACAATACATTACAGTATTAGTAATATTATTAATGTTTCTAAAATAAGCAATGCTTGATGCTCAAGCCAATGAAGAAGCCATTCTCCTAACTTGGGTGTAGTCTGTGAGAAAGGAAGACCAGTGCAAGACCATTCAGAGGTAGGACAGCCTTAAAAACAGAAATAGAGTCTAAAAGTGGGTACATTTTTGTCTCACTGGGGCTAAGCTGAAGATGGGAGTGGAGAAAAGAAGCCATAATAAGGTGTGATTTCTGTATTCAATAGGTATGAGCTCTTTGATATGTCCTATCTTATGCAACTATTAAAGATTTATGCTTTCCCCATCTCTGCCCCTCCACCACAGTCCTGATTCAAATCAGTCCTGGGACAGGACTGCTATAAAGGTGAATGAATTCAACAACGGCTTGAAAGGCCTTTACAGTTACACAATCTAGAAAACTCACACAAATGCACTTCCAGTTGCATCCATGAAGGTCTAACTATCAACGTTTTCTGCACTATGGCCCCTTTCACAATACAGAACATAATTACGATTCTATGGTTTCACTTTAACTGTCATGGCTGTATCCTAGAGAATCCTGGAGTTTGTTCTTTGGTGAAGCACTAGAGCTCTCTGGCTGATAATTCTAAATGTCTCTCCCTAAACTGCAAATCCCAGGATTTCATAGGATGCAAGCAAACCTGTTAAAGTGGAATCAGAGCACTATAATTAAATGTGAAAGGATGCCACACCTAGAATACATTCTGAATTATAGCATCATACTAAGAAGTAGTTAAATAACTGATTCACCTTTCAAGACTTGACAGCCACATCGATACCTCTGAGACCCTTTTCGCACCTTACCCTTTCGCAGTGCTGGGGTGCTGGGCTCCGTGAGCAGCCTCCGGAGGAAGACTCTTGCATCTGGGGTCCTTTGGCTCTACATGAGCTTCCTGCTTGTGCGAGAGCCCTGCCTCTTCCTTTCGCAGTGCAGCCTGGGACCTTTCCAAGGTAAGTGCGCGTGGGGCCCCGGAGCGACGTGCGACCGCGCAGCATTTTCAGCTTCAAGTCAAAAATGAAAAAATGCATGCACAGTCTGCGTCAGGCCCTTGAGTGTCGCACAAATGTGCGTGCATCGTGTGGACTGCTCCTCACATTTATGCGACGCTCAAGGGGCCTTTTCGCATCAAAAATGCCATGCGAAAAGGGCCTGAGACTAAGGCTATTTCCACCCTACATTGTTTTAGTGCTATTATTCCACTTTCAACCTTCAGTTGAGTTCTGAGGTTTGTAGTTTACTGAGGCCAAAGAGGTCTCTGGCTGAGAATTCTAAATGTCCCTCCCTAAACTGCAAACCCCAGGATTCCATAGGATGTTGAAAGTGGAATAATAGCACTATAACAGTGTAGTGCAGAAATGGCCTAAGAATAAATTGTTCTAGGGCAAGGCTCGATAAAGTCTGGACCTGTGGACCCTCCATATTGTTTCTGTGGCCCTCTTCCTCTTCAGACTCCCCTTGCCATGTCTTTTTTATTAAAAAAGAGGAGGGGGTTAATTTTCTCTCCCCCCTCTTTTTATTGGCATTTTTGGCAGTTGGTGCTGGATCACAAGGGTAGAAAACTGTCCCACAGACCTGCTAATAGGTTAGTATCTCTCATTGGGAACACCACTCCAACGCTTGAATTCAAATTTTGAATTCAAAATTTTCAATTCAAAAGTCAAAATGGCATTCAAAATACCAATGGCACATTGATTGTGTCAGTTAAAATGTGTATAGGTAGCACTTAGAATGCCTGATTTGGCCAAAAGTACATGCCAGGAAAAGCAGGAAGTCAAGCTTTATCAGGGCTGATCTAACATTTGACAGCCTGAACCAGAATTAATAACACCCCCCCACGTTAAAGTGCTGCCAGTTATTTTGGCATCTGAGGCAGAACTAGGGTACCAGACTGAAAAGCGAAAAGGGTTATGTGAAAAAGGGAATTTCTCCAAGTATTGTTTGCCATGCAACTGGGTAACAAGCAACACCTATTGAAATTCTCTCTTCTACAGAACCAGTAAAGGTAGGTTCAGATGCTTACCATGAGACAGTGTAGTGTAGTGGCTTGAGCACTAGGCTATGGCACTAGAGACCAGAGTTTGATTCCCTGCTTGGCTATGGAAACCCGCTGGGTGACCTTGGGCGTATCACACACTTTCAGGTCCAAACAACCCCATGATAGCCTCGGGCTCACCGTAAATTAGAAACGACAAATCGGCTGCCTGAGGCAACTGTGCAATATGAACACCAGCTCTGCACCTCTGGATTTCCTTAAGAGCCCTATTGGTCCTCCACTCTCTTTTATTAACACTGATCACTATTGGGAAGATAAAGTACAGAGTTCCTTCTCTTTCCTGGTCAAAAGCCTGCAATCCTAACTGTGTCTCTATCAATCTGCTTTGGGATTGTCAGATTTCAAGGCTTGGCTCTGAGTCTTCAATTTTTGTGCACTGCCTTCAGAAGGGAAACAAGGTCGCAAATTCTCCAGTTTTGGTGGGCTCACCTCTGAGCATGAGGGGAAGGGCTGTGTGGAAATTTCCAGCTCAGCTAACAGAACAGCAGCTTGATACAGTTTGTAAGGCTTAATCAATCTATTGCTGTAACTTGCAAGGAGTGTACAGGTGGTCTATGCATTTACAGTACGCCCTCCACATTTGTGGGGGTTAGGGAAACAGAACCCCTGTGAAAGTAAACCCCCCCCCGCGAATAACCAGGGGCAGTTTGCAGGAGAGTGTGGGGAAAGATCTTCCCCTTTTTACTCTCTCATCACCCTCACTGGCACAATCATGCCCACAGCAACACAGAAGAGCATGGGGAGGAGCAATCTTCCCCCCTTCTTCTCGCTGCCCCCACCCACACAACTGCCATTGCGATCACATGGGCAGTGGGGGCAGGAGAGCATGGGGGAGACCTTCCCTCCTCTTCACTCTCTTGCCTGCTGCCAGTGCAATCACAGTGGCACCTGAGGCAGGAGAGGGGGGAGGCAAACAGGTATGGCGAAAAATCAAACCCACGAATGTGGAGGGAGAACTGTACTTCCTTAGCTTCCTCCTTCCCTCCTAGTCACTGTGGTGTCAGGGCTCACCCTCTGCTCTGCAGTTATCTTCTGGCTAGAAGCAAGGCCAGATTAAATGCTGCTCATGCTCTCTCCCTAGTTCAAGGAGAAGCAGTAACATCCTTTCATTCAATCTTGATTTTGGAGAAGCCGCTTTATTTAAGATTTCTCTAATTTTCAAACAAACATTTTCTCTCTGTGGGTGTTTCAACCACAGGCTACAAACAGCTGTGCTTGGTATTTAATAGTTACATCACCAGAGACCCCCCTCGCATCTCAGGTTTTGGCCTGGAAACCTTGGGCCAGGCTTTTCAAATGGTGTGCCATGACACATTACTGGGTCACCTGATGTGTGTAGGTGTGTCGTCTACAATCTTTAAAACGTCTATTATTATTTATGAATCATATATTTTTAAAAATATATGAAAGTTTTTGTGAGATATGTTGTGTCCCCATACGTTTTGTTATTACCATTTATGTGTCCGTATCTCTTACAAGGGGTTAATTTAACCTCCAGTTTGCTAGTAAAACTGAATTACTCTGTTGCAAAATGATGCACATCTAAAAAGTGTGTCACCAACATGAAAAGTTTGGAAAGCTCTGCCTTAGGGCCCAGGACACCCGAATCCGCGGCAGTGCCCTTGCCCATTTCCACACTAGCCCGTTATGGTGCTACATTCCACTTTCAACTGCAAACCCCAGGATTCCATAGGATGTTGAAAGTGGAATAATAGCACTATAACCGGCTAGTGCGGAAATGCCGTTTTCCTTTCCTGACATTGAGAGAGGAGACTAGAAAGAATGCTCGCCTGTGTGTGTGGAGCGCGCGTTGTGTCTTCGAAATGCCTATGACCCCCCATGAGTTTCACAGGGCGTAAAAACAACTTTATGCCGCATACGGAAAACCCCAGCTACCAGAGCAAACGGGCTCACAGAACGACCGTGCACACAGAGAGAGAGAGCGAGCGAGACCCGGCGCGGGGGAAAGAGAAGCGGATCAAGCGCGCCCTCGCAGGGAGGGAGGCGAGCAGGCGCGGCGCCGGGGGGCGGGGCGGGGCGGCACGTGGACTGGCGAGGGCCGCGGCGGGGGTCTCTCTTGTGGCTCTATTTCTGGGAGGCGAAAGAGGCGGCGGGCGCTGCTTGTCAGCAGGCGGCAGCCCGCGCGTGTACGTGCACACACTCTCTCCCAACACACACGCCTGAGGTAAAGCCCGAGCGGATGTTCTCTTTCATTGTGGTAGCGTGTGATGTATATTCATTCCCTTGCATGGCATGTTATGTATGCATGGATCTCTCTCTTTATATATTGGGGGGGGACCACCGGGTTAAGTCGAAACGGCGGAGGCTGCTGCTGTTGCCGCCAACGGACCATTATAAATGTTCCGTCGCTGCGGTTGCCGGTTGCACGAGAGGGCTTACTCTCGTGCAACGCAAGAAACGGAGCGCTGGGCGACGTAAGCAGGAAGAGCCAGGCTCCCTTCCCTCGAAGCGGGGCTGCGCCGTGAGCGCTCGCCTTGGCGCGTAGAGGCACCCGTGTTAGCTTCGTCTGTGTGGATTGCTCAGGTCTCTTCTGTAACCGGGCTTGCTGGGGTGTATGAGAAGCGTCTCTCCCCCTCACCAGGCAAAACTCATACAAAGGAGTTGGCCCTCCTTTGCGCTAGAGTTGCTCTGGAAAGGCTTGGCGTTGTTGCGTGTGAAGAAGGAGAGCAGGCGGGAAAAGCTCCCGCGAGCCATGAGGAGCATCTCTTCCCGCCTTCTTTATGCCCTGTTTCTTTTGCTGCGGTAGCACGCAAGGCGAGCTAAAATAAAGTTTTCAAGGTGTGGGGGGGTTTGAGATCAGGTGCAGGTGTCCTTCTAGAATTAACCGCGTTACTCTGGATCAGGATGCAGAGAAATCTGCTTAGACTTTTCAGTTCCAGTTGTTTAGATATAATTTATGAGTCAGGCTGATAAATGAATTTTTCGGTCCGTTTTTAGTAGTGGCATGCTCTCAAGACGGTGGGATATTGCAAGTTGAGCTTCTGCCTCGTCGGATAACATGAGTCTAATGCTCTCGGCCGGTTTGCTTTTTGCATGACGTACCAAGCCAGACGACCCCCCCCCACCCCTGCATTTGGAACTGGGACGAGTTGAGAAAGTGGCTCTGTTAAAAGTTTGGTATTAGTTTGAGCGCAGGTGGCTTCGCTGGATCAGATTCAAGGAGACATATCCCCCCTCCTCTTTCTTTAAATGCGGATAGCTCTTTGTGGACACCCAAAAGTGCAGGTTTGCAAACTGCCTGGGTGCTTAATGGGCAGTGAAGCAGCCGGAATCCATCAAAATGATGAAAGAGTTAACCCAAGGGAAAGGGGTCAGAAGCGCAGAAGGAACAGGGGCGGCTGGCAGTTTTTAGCTATCATCAGCAAAAGCAGGAGGTGGTGGAGTGCTGTGTGAACATATGTATGTAGATGTGTGTAAAATGGGGATAAGCTCACTTTTTGCGGCTTGGCAAAGTTGGACAGAGGTAATACAACAGAACGTCTGGTATCCAGATAAAATTGTTGACATGACTTGGGATAAAACATTGCCGCTAAAAAATATATGCTGGATTGGCAATTTAGAGCAATTGTTTTAGAGCAGAGCTACTTCTTAGAAGTCCAAAAACCAGATTAGAAGACTTTTTGCTCATTGAAGGATTTGTGATAATCTCCTGTGACAAACGTCTGAGTGATCCCCCTCTTTTCCCTGTGCTACTTTTAAGCATCAGGACAGAAGTGAAAAAATGTGGTCAAACTGTTAAAAAGCATTTGAACAGAAGCATTTTTTATTTTAAAGTTTTAAACAGGATTAAATGACTGGTGAGGCAATAACATAGCTGGTCAAAGAATAAAGTAAAAATAATTGTAACAAGAAAATGAAAGCTTTACAAGGACTTCAGTAGTGAACACATAATAATTGATGATACAAGGCAGTAATTATTTTCGTATTTACACCATTAACGATAGTAATTTAATGTTAATGCCTTGGTATTTTATTCCTTCTCATTTGCAGACAAAAGCACATCTGAGACATCATCAGGGAGTAATTTGATAATCTAAAGTCATGAATAGAAAACACTAAACTATGCTCACAAGTCTGACAACATAAAGCGGGGAGCAAAATAACCTCATTTGATGTTTATTATCTGCCTTTTATAATTCTGTTTACCATCGTTTGCATAAATGCATAGCAAAATTGTGTACTAACTCCATTTGTATGGATAAAAGAAACTTTGATGCTCGCAGATTTGTTTTTAGACTAATAAACATTTCCCTGGAAAGCCAGTCAAAAACCCTACTTTTAGATTAGGTTGAGTATTTTTATGGAAGAGAATTCAGTCAGAATACAAATTTAATCTTCCCAAGAGTATCTATGTGGCCAATACGAATCAGCTTCTGATTGAGATGAAATCAGGAACTTCACATCCTTCTGGCCTATTCTGTTCACTTGCAAACAGCAAAGTGTTTTTATTACTCAAAGTGTATATACCTATTATCCTTTTGGTTATTGATCTTATTGACTTTAATATTTTAGATGAAAATGAGAGTTATTGAAATAGCAGTTGCTTTAAACTTGCATAGTTATCTGAAATTAAGGATAGTGGGTACACGTTATTTTTATGAACAGAGAAATAGAAATGATCATTATATGTGAAATGCACAGTTCTTCTGTGTAATGAGACTGTAACATACTTTGGTTTATGTTGATTTTGGTGAGCTGTAAGGGAGCAATAAATATAAATCTGCCTTTGTTTAATCAATATTATATCTTTTTCCTCATACAAAATATAACATTTACACACAGCTAAAGCTGGTGTAGCAGTATGTTTTGTTTTTGTGTGTTAGAATACCGTCTGTTAAGGCAAAGATGCAGCCTTTCCAGTCTCACAGAGCTATATTTCAGGAAGAAGCCCTAAAATTCTTGAGGTTCTATGGATTTATTTCCATAGGTTCTGTGTATTTATTTCATAGCATGTCATGGCAACATTTTGTGGAATCCTGGGATTTCCAGTTTAGGGAGGAGTGTTTAATGCCTTACTAGACTACAGACCAGACTAAGGATTCCATAGGATACAGTCATGGCAGTTAAAGTGGAATCATAGTGCTATAATTGTGTAGCATTAAAGGAGCCTATATCTGCCATACCTGAGGCATGTTTAATAGGTTTAGGACATTCTGAGGGGTATTTCAGAATTCTTCCCTCCAACAGTAGCAAGTAGGCAAAGGTGGTCTGGAGAACTAGCTGGAGGTTGCCACCACTGCTCCCTTGCTACTACACCCTGAGGCAGTTTCTTCACTTCTGATGGTAGATGTATCCCTGGGTGCTGATGCAATTGCTAATTGCTTGAAAAATTCTGCTGTGAGACAGCATCATCCCCATGGAGTTCAGAAAGACTTGCTTCACCTTCAGGTACTCTGTTTGTAGCAGAGATTGTTGTTGGCCACTTACCCCCTCTTTTTCTTTGAGAAGGCATTGGTTTTAGTGACATACTTTATCAGGACTACCTGGAATGCAGATAATTCCTCTTTGTTAAGTAATACTTTGACAATGAGCAATACGCTTCCTCCACTTATCTGACATCTTAGAAGGCAGCGGAGCACCATCAGAAATTGGAATTTGTTGAAAAGCGGAACTTATGCACTGTACCGTAGGGAGTATGAAGGTTTATGGGGGCTTATTTGGGACTGACCACACACACACGCTGCTTGCAAAGTCTCTCAGCTGGCTGAGTGCCCTTTCCCCTTCTCTCAGGTTGCTTTGCAAGCAGCGTGTAGGGTTGAGTGATTCCAGACAAGCCTCTGTAGGCAAGAAGAACCGATGAAAGAGCAGAGCCCCTGACAGATTAATGGAACTTGTTCTTAATTTGGGAATGTCAAAAGGTGGGGGCTTTCTTTTTTGGAAACGAGTGGAAAGAATATTCCTTTGCTACTTATTTCTTGGTACTTGGGAATCCCCATCAGGAAGAATACAGGCAGTGGCAAAGTTACTGTGAGAATCTGCACTTTAGAGAGTGCTTGTTCAGAAATACATGTGATTTTTCAAAAACCTTGGTGTATTTCTGCAAAAAGAAAGTGTGTTCCTGTGCTGAAAATATATTTTCTCCAAAGAAAAATGATGTGTGTTTCTCCACAAAAAAATAAATTTCTGCATAGAAAGTATTTTCTGCACTGAAGACCTATATGTCTCTGTAGAAAGCATGTTTTTTTTAATAGAAAATGTGTTTCTGTGTTTTTCTGCAGTTGAATACTTCCTGAAGCATGAAAAACAGCTAGGAACCATCCAGAAATCTTCCTGTTCTTATCCAGTGTAAATTATACCAAAATTATGTACTCTTGCCTGAAGGATGAATAATACAAATACATAAATCCCTAGTTAGAAACAGTGGCAGTTGTATACAAACTAATTGTCTTTCAAAGGCTGTGATTTCTGGGATTTCATGGCTTGTATGACAGTAGTGAGTCTGTCCATGATAGTAAAAGTTAGCTGAAAAATCCTCTTCTTAAATGCCCATGGGGTGTAGAACTTTGCCCATGTTGGCGTATCTGTGGACACTTGGTCTCTTCTTGGCTGTGTTGGTTAATGCCTCCCTTTAGAACAATTTCTGACATCCACAACTTAAATAGTTTGATATCAACACAAAATTAATATAATATGTAATGTTGGTGTTGTAGCCTTCGTGATTTATTTTAGCCTAATCCCGCTACTTTTTTTTTGAGAAATGCACATAAGGAAGGTTTTCATTCCTATTTTGGGGGTACCTGGGGTACTAAGCCTTGAGAAAAATTAAAGGAAGCTTGTTGAGCTTCCTAGATTTTTCGTAAGACGTTTGGCAATACAGAGTATGAATTCAAGATAATACGAATGTGAGAAGTGGACTTCTGTGAGACCATTTCAAAATGCCCTAAGTAGTTCCGGGATATTGCTAATTTATTCTTCCACTTACCTTCTGTGTATTCTCATAAGATTCTTCCCTCTTCTGTCTCTTGTTCGATTGGAATACAAATTTAATCAGTGGGATGATGCAGATTAATTACAACTCTTTTCATTCAGCCCAGATGACCCAGTTTGCAGGTTATGTTATGGGTCAGCTGAAATTGTGGATGTAGACTTTTTTTTGATAATTGTTTTTGCAACAATTTCTTTGAGGCAAGGGAGACAGAAGGTTCCTCTCAAAATAAACCTTGCCTTTGTGTGAATTTGCTCCTTTTTCAGTGGTAGTTTGTAGGTTCATACCCTTGATTAGTGCTTCAAACCATTTTAAATTCTTTTTCTCATGACAAATAATACACTAGCAAGGTAGGAGAGGTGCAAGGTAGGAGGAGATTTTCTGTCTGTGGTTCCAAAATAACTTCACTGAATTTTCGTCTAGGTTTCCATTATCTTTTCATTGTTGGAGAATGGATGGATTCAAGTTTAAACCTAAGAAAGCTGGCCAGTAGGTCTTGGGATGAGGAAGCCATAAAAGTTTATGTCCAGCCTCCTTCACTCACACAGTAAATGTGACAGTTTGAACTTCCAGCTGGTATCAGTAGGTGGGAATAATTCTTCCTGATCATTCAGCATAATTTTGTTTCATTTCTAGGGGTGGAAATGAATTTCTTTGGATTTGATATCTCAGGGAAAATAGACTTTTCACATCTTCTGAGATTTCACTGGGAGATGGAATACAACTCAACTTAAGAATTTGAACACTTGTGGAGTTTGTAGGGTGTTTCAAAGAAGTGTGCACAAAATAATTCACACTTTATAAAATATGAATGTGTACAGCTGGAAAGGTAAGCACAAGCATGCTTGAATCGTTGGAGAAAATATGTTCATTGGGTTAGAAGAATAAACAAGTGTTCAAATTAAGTAAATGTTTAAAAATGGACAAATTTCCATGCAAAACAAAACAAGCAAAGCAGATACAGAACAAGCGTGGGAATAAGTAAAAATATAATGAGATGAAAGTAAAAAGATTTTCGCCTCCCTGTTCATTTCTGACCTGTGTGATAGACTACTGTACAGCTTTGCCATCTGGAGTATATTCCTGAAGGCTATTTGGAAACTGGAGTTGATGAATTCTTAGGCCTTAATTTTCATTACTTGACACTGAGGGCCTCTGCTGTACATGAAAATTAATAGTTAAGCAGCACAACAGCATAGAATCCTGTTTTCTTTTAATATACTGTTTCAGTTCTTAATAACCTCTTTGTAGCAGATGATTACTAGAAGTCTATAGTAAACTTGCATGATTATAAATGGAGGGTACTTTGCTCTAACATTAGTGGCCATTAGAGTATTAATTCACTGTATAAAACAGACATAAACAAGAATAATTGCTTTCTGTGTTTTCTAGAAAACATCAAAGGAAACTCTTAGGAAGCTACAGATCTTTTATTCTTAATGGGGTTAAATACAGAATATTAGATGGCTACCCATTGAAAACATATATGTTTTTAGTCTAAGTTTTTAGCTGATGAATGCAGAAATCCAAAAAATACATACAAGAACAGAAGCCCAGTTGAACAGAGTTGCACTTACTTTTGAGCAAGTTTATTTACATGTCTGTTAAATTTATTTCTCACCTTCTTAATAGAAAATAATGCTCAAGGGAACTAATAATGAAGTACAAATTGAGACACAAAAATATAATTATAACATAAAAGCAAATCAGTTAAACATAGGAAAGGAAAATGGACAAGCAAAGGATTGAGTTGTTAAAATGCTATGTTGTGTTCCCGAGCTGTGTATATTTAGAGAATCATAAAATGTCGTTCTTAACATTGTTCGAGATGGTTTTGTTGCCAGTTGGCACATCTAGCCAGGTCTAACTTGAATTGTTTGTGAAAGAACCTGAGCCCATCTTGGCAGAAACAAAAGGTTCACTGTTTTTGAGAAGCCCATTTGTATATTTACAGATATTCTGTGAGTATATTTATTATTTGTGTTCTGTTTTGGGGACATTAAGACTTACAGAAATTTCTAGAGTTGCTACTGCCCTCTCCTTGAGAACTGGACTGATTCGTGTTCCTGAAGGAGGCCAAAAATATATAAACGTGCTGAAATGCATTGGGTTTTTTTAAAGAATAAAACTTGTTCCATCTACAAGCTTGTGGATCCTAGCCTCCTCCTTTGCTGTGTGTGCTTGAGAACCACTGTGTAAATAATCCATGGAGCTGTGTTTTCTGTTTAACTTACTGTGTTGTTTGGTAGGAAATAGCTTCCTTTCTCTGATTGGTTTTCTCAAGGTGAACAAATCCCAAATTCTCTTTTTGGCTTGTTGAGAGGGAACAAATCAGAGAAATGAAACTGAGCTGCCATTGGTGTGATAAACTAGCCACAGAACCAAGCTCCATAGTTTATTTGGCTGCTCCTGCTGTGACATTAGTATGCTGTCTGTTAGGGCAAACCAGGTTCCTATGTATCCCTGGCTTGTTGTGTTTTGTGAATGTGTCAGCTGTTTTAGCATGTTGGCCTGAGAAACCAGAATAACAATCTGGATCTTGCTTTTATTAATGGAACGTAATCATTTTCAAATGGCAGGAAATCATCTCACAGTGATTTTGGATATTCTGAGTCTCATGGGTATAGTTAGCTATACTGTAAACTTCCTTATAGAGGATAAGAGCTTAATCCATCTTGCTTGGTGTTATCTTTGTTGATTGACAGAACCCCTCAGGATTTCAGAAACAGTTTTTTCCAGTTCTGCTTGGAGATGTCAAAGATTGAACCTGGAGCTTTTTTCCTTGGATTTCTGCCAATAATGCTGACATGGAAGCTGAAATTTAAATATTTGTGGAACCTGCAACAACATATTGCAGAGAAGTACATTTTAAAGCAAATTAGGAGCCAGAGTAGACAGAGCACATAGAACATGTGTGACCAAGGTTGTTACCATGGACATCCATAGATAGTAGTAGTAATGCACCAGTGTCGTCATATTCCTCAGCCCAGTTTTAAAGAATGCTAGCTTTTTTTTTTTTGGCATTTGAATTCACATTTTCATCAGCTTTCACAATCCTAGATACTGTTAAATTAAGAATATTTTTAAAATGAAAATTTTGCCAACCTTGGTGATTGATTGTAGAGTTCTGTTGCCTAACTGTGAGGTGACAGAAATAGATGGAAATCGATGAAAGCAAAACTTGAAGTTGTGTTTACTGAGTTTGCTGTGGGTGATATTTTCTCCCATTTGTGAAAATGTTTTGAATTAGCCATGAGATGAAGGCTGAGAAAAATGTTGGGTAATTATGTAACAGGATATGTCAGTGTGAAAAATAACTCTGTGTGGTAGTCCTTGGCTTTAATTTAAATTATACCTGTTCGAAGTTGCCTTTTACCAGGTTAGGATTCTTTTATATTTAGTCCAGTAGGAGAGTTGGAAAAGTTACTCACTAGAAGTGCAGCTTCCAGAATCTCTGTCACTGGCTGGAGTTGTAGTGAGTTTTCCATGCACTCCTCAGTACTATCTGCTCTGATCGTGTCTCTCAGATGCAATCTCAAGTCCAGGATCTCACATTTCATGTAAGTATATATGCCTTCAAGTACCCTGTTGGCTTATGGTGACCTCTGTAATTTCATAGTGTTTTCTTAGGCGAGGAATATTCAGAGGTGGTTTTGCCAGTTCCTTCCTCAAATATAGCCTACAGCACCTAGTATTTATTGGCAGTTTCTCATCCATGTACTAACAGGAACTGACACTGTTGAGCTTGCAACATCAGGTGCCTTTAGATTATTTAGACATCTCATGCTACCTGAAAAATGAAATCGTTGTTAGAAATACAGTATAGAAGGTTGCCTTATAACACATAACAGCATTTCTCCATCCAACCAGGATTGCCTGCTCTGCCTTGCAGTGATTTTCTAGGATCTAATATAGAGGTCTTTCATAACATCTCTAAACATGTTAACTTGACCTTTGGACATCTTGTGTGCTGTAGTCCCTCCCAATATGTGTTATCTCCATTAATGAGTAGGAATTTCTCATCTAGATTGCTTCCTCACAGAGTTCAGCAAGAATTACTTTTGCTTGTGTAATTTGGCTGGAGAGGCTATGTGTAGTGTAGCTGGAGAGGCTATGTTGCTGTTCACCTGCTCTCTGCTTGCGGCACTGAATGGTACCCGTATAACTGATATGTGCAGGCATGGCAGTTCAGTGGAGTGTTATACTTTGGTGTATTTGAGGACAGGGTTCTGAACCAAAGTACTTGTGCGGGTTGGCAAGTGCATGCGTGCGCACACGGGATTAGTGAGAAACACAATTGTTGGGTGTAGGACATATAATTAATGTATCTTGTGGTGCCTCTGATTTGAAGTGTGTTCCCTACTATTTCTGACCATTTAAAATGAAAAGAAATAGAGTTGACCTGCCACATTTGCTAGGTTAGGGCAACTTTGCAAAAGTGGAAGAATCCCAAATATGAAAATGTGTGTTTGTGTCTTTGGGAAGGGGCTGAGGCATGGTGGGGAGATTGGACACCAGAGTCCAAATCAGGTCAGGGAAAAAAGAGAGAATTGGGGGGTGGCATAGTGGCCCTATACTTCTTCTCTCTCACCCATTCCTTCCTTGGGTGTAGGGTGGCATTGGGAGAGGGTTTGTGGTGCTGAGAAATTGGGCTATGAGCCTTCCTTACCTGGCCAGGCAGTGGATGGTGGTGGTGGTGGAGGAGGAAAAGGACCAGAGGTGGGTTTTTAAAGGACCGCATGGCTTGATTGGAGCTGCTGAGATGGAAGGTTCCCTCGGAAAAGAAGCATCGGGGGAATGGGAGGGCAGAGATTGAACAAACTAGCAAATAATCAATTGCGTGAAAGTCAAACCCATGTGTGTGGAGGGCTGAACATACACTGGTTGTTAAGTGCTGCCTGAACCATGTCAGTTATTTTAGTTATACTAGTTTTATCCTAGTTATGTTGGAGGCAATTCACAGTACACAGTAGTAGCGCTGTTATTCCACATTAACTGCCTATGGTTCTGCCCTGAGACTGGCAGTTTTAGGCCTTTAGAATCCTCAGTCCGAGCCTTCTATGCCTCACCAAACTACAAACCCCAAGATTCCATAGAATAGAACTATGGCAGTTAATGTGGAATCATAGTGTTACAATTGTATATTGTGAATGGACCCTAGGTCAAGATTCAGTAAGCCCATCTTCAGTGCCTTGTCAAAAGCTGTTTTGCTCTCAAAAAACTCCCAAGAGGAGTGGTTCTCATGAGTACAATTTGGTCTTGTAGGATGGCTTTATATTATGAGTTTGGTGAGGGAATATATAGGACCCTTTCATAAGATAACCATTGCTTTCTGGATTTTGTGACAACAGAATGCTTCTCCAGGAGTCTTCATAGCTGCTTTGTTGGATTCCGTGGTAGTGATGCAAGTGACAGAAGTTTACTCTTCCTCTTGAAGTACGTCTTTCCTTTGGAATTCAAGATCCTATGTTTGGCTAATTTTTTGGGGGGGGGGTCATTTTTAATACTATCTTCTTGATTGGAACACCAGGGAGTATGTCTGGAAAGCTTATTGGTTTTTGCAGGTGAACAAGCCTGCTTGTAATTTGGGAGTCAGGTTTTATCTGGATTCATTTTAATTTGATTTCTTACTACACTTTAGACACAAATTTTGTTACAAATTTACTTTCCTAGGTTTAAGCAAGTAATAAGTGACAGTTAAGGCAGTTTGTATCTTTGTTGACTTGATGAAGATTCGGTGAATTAAGAAAAATACTTGTATCTGTACTACAGTAACATCAGTTTGCTACTACTTTAGCTCCATCTTAAAGAACTCTGGAGTTTGTAGCTTGGTGACATACCTTGAATGAACCAAGGTACTGTGGGAAGAGAGGGATTAAAGATTAAATCATTTAAATTCTGATGTTTAGATGGACACTCTGGGTACGTGAGAATTGTTGTTCCAGGGCTGTCTAGATGTTAACTGTCACCTGACTTTCTATCCCAGAATTTCGTAGGATGGAGCTGTGCCAGTTTAAATAATTGTGCAGTGCAGAAATTCACAGCAACTCAGTAAATTAAGATGAGAGATTTTTTGTGTACCTTCTGAGTGTGGTCTTCAGTGTGAAAGGGTTTAGCCACACTTGTGTTGCATACTGTCATGCTCTGCTTCCAGAACATGGACTCTGACTCAGAGTCTGAAACAGGAGATATGCCAGAGCGTGAAACAGAGGACACTCCAGGAGCTGCTGTACTGGAAGAGGTCACAGTACCAGAAAAACAACAGGGGGCAGTGCCAGCTCCAGCAGAAAGTCCTGCCCCTTCAGACACAAAAAGTAACTTACCAGTACCTACCTTTGCTGAGCATAGACAGCAAAGAGAGAGCCTACATCAATCCCAGAGAATTGATAACCGGCAACAATTACTTAGGCAACAGCTGCATTAGGTGGCTGAACTATATAGCTGCCCTGCTTCCCCTCCAGGAGTTGTCAGAGCTTATCTGGCCTCTCTGTTTGTTGGATTCCTTGCTGAACTCTGTGCCTGACTCTGGATTACCCTGACTGACATTGGACTCGCTTGTCTTCAAATTCTGTTGGACTTTATATTTGTGCTTACTGAATAAAAGTAAGTAACAAGCTGGGAGCTATTCTGTTTGCTTTGTTTGAATTATCAGCTGTGCTGCTGGGGCTGAGATGGGACACATACTGAGAGAAAACTGGGATACTAATGTGCCTTCAAATAATTGTGTATGGCTTCACATCTCTTTGCGTCTGCAGCAAAGGTTGCTCCTTCTTTAAGGGAAAGTAGCTTGACATGTATTTATTGTGCTAATACAGACAAAAATAATTTGTTTTACCCTTTGTCAGATACAGTCCTTATAGAGTCTCTTGTGGATGTTTGCATAATCTTTCTGTTCTCCTTAAAGGTGCAGGTAGGTGAAATCCATATCATACCATCCTTCCAGCTCTTTTTTCTTTAAAACTAAACTTAGAATGGCTGGAATAGTTGAATGATTAGGGTTTGTTAAAAACACTGTTGACTTGTCGATTGGTAACTAGGCCATTGATGTTTTTGAAAGCTAGTAATGTTATGATTGTGAAAACTGGACAGGAAAGAAAGCTGATAGGAAGAAAATAACTCATCTGAAATGTGGTGCTGGAGCGAGTTCTACTGATATTATGGACTGCAAAAAGACTAATAAATGGGTCCTAGAGCAAATCAAGCCTGAACTCTCCCTAGAAGCCAGGATGTCTAAACTGAGGGTGTCATATTTTGGACATATGATGAGAAGACATTCACTCACTAGAAAAGACAATAGTACTTGGTGAGGTAAAAGGCAGTAGGAAAAGAGGAAGACTGCATTACAGGTGGATTGACTCGGGGAAGCCATGACCCTGAGTCTGCAAGACCTGAGCAGGGCTGTTGATGTTAGTGTGATCTGGAAGTCTCTCATAGGGTCATCATAAGTTGAAATCAACTTGATGGTAATTAACAAGTAATGTTGTATAAGGTTGGTTCACGGAAGTGATGTTAATGTAGCAGTGAATGCCACAGTAGCTGTACTTATGCAGTCTGCTTTTCTGTATCATTCCTGATATGGAATATATAGGTATGGACAGCTGGTGTACTACAGTCATTCCTCCACATTCGCTAGGGTTGGGGCACAGGACTCTTGTGAAAGTGAAAAAAAAATGTGAATATCTCTAGGCCCTCCCAAACCATATTTAACACACACAAAAATTATGATCACCATATTCATTCCACCATGGATTCCTTTGAGGCATCAAGGCTTCCTTCACAAGGCAGAAATGGGTGGCTGGTGAGGCTTATGGCCACCTCCACTGCTACCCCACATCGTTTTTAATACGGACTTAACAAGCCTTGTCCGTAGTTTCTCAGTCTTACAAGGCTTGCAGTCCCTATTAAAAATGGCCAAGGGAGGCAGCAGAGGTGACAGCAAATAATCTGTGAATAATCAAATCCGCAAAAGTGAAACCTGCAAATGTGGAATACTGACTGTAATCCAAACTTTTTTTGAATGTACGAATGTCTTCTGTTGCACTTGATGCATTGGTTCATAGACGGAGTTCACCGTATTTGTTTTATTTGTTTTACCTATTTTAGCTGTGTAATTAACACCTAAGATAAGACAAGCAAGTTAGATTTTCTTTTTAAGGACAGAGGTGATCTGGAGAACTATTCTTTCAAGTGATGAAATACTTTGTAAATGTATTTACTAGATACTTGCTTATTCTGAAATCAGCATGTCTCTTTTTGGCTGGAGACAGTCTTCATGGTTGCTCAGAATATTAGTAAAATATAAATAATCGGAGTGCCTGATATACTGAACCAGCAATAAAACATTAAGAGGGTTCTAATATCACCAAATGGGAGCCAAAAAAGGGTGGTAAATAATTCAGTATTAAAATATTGTTGGAACAGGAGAATCTTCAGTATATTTTTTAAAACCTAATATAGAAGGCACTAGAGGAGGAAGTTCCAAATTTAGGGGGTACAATTGAAAAGATCCTGTCCTGTGCTGCTAATGTTAATGTGGTGGTAGAATGCAGAGAAAAGCCTTCCCATACCTTTTTTGGTAGACGGGTAGAGTCATGTGAGAGAAAGCAACTTTTCAAATACAATAAATGTAATAAAATGTATTTTTTTTCTGCTGTGATTTGTTGTGGATTGCACAGAAAGCAGTGGCATGGCTCTTTGTTTGATGCTATTTGGTGTTACATAGATAGCAGTGTGTTTGATATTCCTAGGTCATTGGGATTTAGTAATAACTAGCGTTAGTAATTATTGTTCAGGAGGTCACTGTGAAAAATATGGAATATAAGCAATATTCACCTCTTGTATAAAGTGAACAGAGCTTTGTATATTTCAATTAAATTTCAATTAAAATTATATTGAATTTCAATTAAAGATGGAGAATGTCCCCTGTATCCACATGACCAGTATGAATGATTTCATTTTCCTGCACTGAAATGCTGTCCAAAAATATCCCTGTACAAAATCCAGCTGAGCCTTGGGCTGCCCCTCCAGCAGGTTGCTGCAGATGTTGAGGTAGCAGTGGTGGGTGGAGGAAGTGGGTCTTGATGCCCAGCTGCCACTCCATTGCCACCACCTCAGCCTTTTAGTTGGCTCACTAGCCCAGTCTGGCTGCATGGTTGGCAAAGAGTTTGTTGAAGCCTTTGTCCTGGAAGGCCTTCGCCAGCTGCTCTGCTTCCTTGCCTGTCAGCAATATCTTCTCCAGATCAAGTGGCCTGCCATCATGTCTGCTTACTGAAGCAGCTCCATAGAAGCCAGGGGTCAGGCTGTCAGAACACTGGCCCACTCACAGGGAGAAAGAAGCATTGCCAAGGTAGATGGAGGCAAACAAAACAATAGTGTTAGCTATTATCCATGTTTTTCCTTA